>JAVTVY010019909.1:0-74170 GCA_036873755.1 Hanleya hanleyi | reverse complement strand
ATAGATACTGAACTGACTGTTAAGGAAGTCAGTGGCAGATACTGAACAGTACTGTCAATGCAGTTTGTTGTGAATACTGAGAAGTACTGACAAGGTTGTGACAGATACACTGTTAACATTGCTGTCAATGTAGTCGGACATATCTGGCACTGAACTAAATTGCTGGTCAACACATGTCCGCAACAGATACTGGACAGTACTGTCAAGGTAGTCTGTGACAGATACAGAACAGTGCTGTCAAGGTAGTCTGTGACAGATACCAGAGAGTACTGTCAAGGTAGTCTAGACAGATAAAGAACAGTGCTGTCAAGGTAGTCTGTGACAGATACAGAACAGTGCCGTCAAGGTAGTCTGTGACAGATTATACAGAACAGTGCTGTCAAGGTAGTCTGACATATACAGAACAGTGCTGTCAAGGTGGTCTGTGACATACCAGAGTACTGTCAAGGTAGTCAGTGACAGATACAGAACAGTGCTGTCAAGGTACTCTGCGACAGATACCAGAGTACTGTCAAGGTAGTCTAGACAGATAAACAACAGTGCTGTCAAGGTAGTCTGTGACAGATACAGAACAGTGCCATCAAGGTAGTCTGTGACAGATACAGAACAGTGCTGTCAAGGTAGTCTGTGACATACCCGAGTACTGTCAAGGTAGTCTAGACAGATAAACAAATAGTGCTGTCAAGGTAGTTCAGACAGATACAGAACAGTGTCATTAAGGTAGTCTGTGACATATACAGAACAGTGCTGTCAAGGTAGTCTGTGACAGATACAGAACAGTGCCGTCAAGGTAGTCTGTGACATATACAGAACAGTGCTGTCAAGGTAGTCTGTGACAGATACAGAACAGTGCTGTCAAGGTAGTCTGTGACATACCAGAGTACTGTCAAGGTAGTCTAGACAGATAAACAACAGTGCTGTCAAGGTAGTCTGTGACAGATACAGAACAGTGCCGTCAAGGTAGTCTGTGACATATACAGAACAGTGCTGTCAAGGTAGTCTGTGACAGATACAGAACAGTGCTGTCAAGGTAGTCTGTGACATACCAGAGTACTGTCAAGGTAGTCTAGACAGATAAACAACAGTGCTGTCAAGGTAGTCTGTGACAGATACAGAACAGTGCCATCAAGGTAGTCGGTGACATATACAGAACAGTGCTGTCAAGGTAGTCTGTGACATATACAGAACAGTGCCGTCAAGGTAGTCTGTGACAGATACAGAACAGTGCCGTCAAGGTAGTCTGTGACAGATACAGAACAGTGTCGTTAAGGTGGTCTGTGACAGATACAGAACAGTGCCGTCAAGGTAGTGTGTGACAGATACCAGAGAATACTGTCAAGGTAATCTGTGGCAGATACTGAACAGTGCTGTCAAGGTAGTCTGTGGCAGATACAAAACAGTGCTGTCTAATCTCTGACAAATATTACTACTAACGGTGTATTCTGTAGCAGATACTAAACAATACTGTCAAAATATGCATGTTATTTCAGTTCTACCCAATTTTACTGATTCAAGCATGATCATTAACTAACTAAACACCAAGAAAAACGACCAATGTTATCATGGTAGTTATGTTGAGGACAAGATTGTGGCCCATCTTCAAAAGTCAATCAAATCACATTTCAAAATAATATGTACAACTCTGTACAAAAATAGTTGCTGGCAAATTGATAAGCCTAAAACAAAGTTCAAACTATTATACAATGAACAGTGTTGACCTCACATCCAGACAAAATGGCTGTGTTACATTTTGGCAGTGCAGGGTTTCTGAAGCACAAAGCATTGGTTAGGCGAAAACAGGCTGCTGGTGTACATGTATGGGCCCCAAATATTCTACTAATGCTTCAATGACAAAACATTGCTCCCACACTAAAATTGGGAAAATATATACATGTACTTATTACAGAAGGTATTCTAACATTTGGTCCATCACAAATCACATCTCAAAGTTGAGAATGGTTTGACACATACACCATTCTATATTTACAAGAAAATAGTATAACAAATAATCTTCTGAAACGAGAAGATTGAGCAAACCTGAAAATATGCACATTACATTTTTATCAATCCTCCACTCTCCCTTTTAAGAAAAGGACTGGTCCATCATCAGAGTTCATGTGCTAACAAATGGAACATAGCTATTATGTTCAATAGGAAGACTCATAAAAAATGTTCTATGCATACCTGTAGGCTTGACTTATAACATCAAATTGTCCAAGATATCTGTACACGGTTTGATCAACATGACCAAGGCTTAAAGCAGCACCTCGGTAGAAAAGAAGAAGTGGGAGTCGGCACAATTTTAACAATGTTTAAGACATTTTTTTGTCCTACAAGATATTCTCAAGACTATATCAAGGAACAATTTTTGTTCAACAATTCACACAAATGTCTAGCAATGTAAATTGATTTACAATGCAGGTTACTCTCCTTGATGTTGTGGTTGTTATAACCTTGCAGACAACTCATTTTCTGTCGGGTCGTCTAACAACTGCATACATATATGTGGACAGACAGGACTTTACCTGGTGACAAAATTTGAGTGCCAAGTGTATACACCTGTGTTAACAACAAGAGAACCACTGTAAATCCTCTAATAATTCAAGCACAGAACATTCAATATTCCACCAAGAAAGGACGTGGTGCATTATACTGAGGATTTGGCCCCCCATGAGATGTGGCTGAATTCCCAAAAAGTGAAACTTTTCTTCCATTGACATAAAGAACACCATTTTGATGTATACGGTAATTCCTCTAATAATTTAATCGAAGGAAGTCCCACATTTAAAGCTCATATCTGAAAATATATATCCAAGTTTTCTTGTGCATTATCTTTAAGATGTGGTGGTTCTACAGTTCAATAGCATCACAGCATCTTTGTCATTCTTTGTTTCTTGAGTAATGGAGTGGAAAGTTGTACTTCCTGTGATTGAATTATTAGGGGAATTACCGTACTCTTGGATTCTTCAATAATTACAGGCCCACAAAGTAGTGTATTCGTGCGAAATCACCGTTTTAAGGGTGAAATACCTTCCCTGTTTCTCTGTTAGCAGATCAGGGTCGACCAGAACCAGCTTTGAACCAACGATCATTACATATGAAACTTGTTTTGGTTCTGGTCGATCTTCATATCTTTACAGTGAGAGATCACCGAAAATCAGTAATTTTGCACAAATGTACCAAGTTCATGGCCCCGTTATTTGAGAATCATAGGACTCATTGTCTTGAAATTGTTGTGGGCATACAATAAGACATTGTACTTTTTGTCAATCGATTAATTCATTAATCATATTTCATTTTTCGCAGTCAAAATCTTTCCTAAAACGTGCCACGTTCTTTATCAAAAAATGAAATCGTGTAAGAACGTAAGTTTTGAAAGCATTTTCTCCCTAAATTTTCAAAAGGTTGGATGATTGAATCTGCTTACCCTGATCAGGGTTGAATCCAAAATTAGAAGGGAGCACCAACTATGAATTATTAGACCAATTACCATACAGTATTCGTACAAACTGTGTTTCGCCTGCAGTATAAGCCTGACAGCAAGAAATCTATCCTTGCAATCAACTTGCCATTCCCAAACTGTTTGAAAATTAACATTGGTCCATTACAAAGAAATCATACAACATATCCCATCATGTCTTGTGATAACTATCTTTCTTCCCTCCAATCACAAACTATCGTCACTCTCAGAGCCGTGGTAGTCAATCGGATGGGGGTCAATCTGGGGAATAGAGAACGAGAATTATCACATCAGGCCAAAATAGAAAATTTTCATTTCTAGTTCATGCATGCAACAGTCAAGTCAGTTCCAATTCTGCAGATATAGATTTCCCCATCTTCATACTATGTCCAATAAAACACATTACATGTATTTGAGTCAACCTTGTATTGCATTGCTGGTAGGCTCCCCAAGACAGCTACATGAGGTGAACAGGCTGACAGGACCTGGTTTTTACTGCAGGTAGGTTCCTCAAGACAGCTACATGAGGTGAACAGGCTGGCAGAACCTGGTTTTTATTCCATTATATAGCCTTACCCATCCACTTATGTAGATTGGCTTTCTAGAATAAACTGTGCTCTTACTGTTCAAATACTGCAGTTTTAACCAGGTTGTGCAAGTAATGAAACACATGTGGTGTATTGGACTCCATATGTTAAGATGCACTTTTCCTGAGGAATACCCCTTCTTTTACCTTATTTGTACACTAAAATATAAATATAAGTTGAAAGGGAATCCTAAAAGCATGTGATATATCCGACAAGAACCTTAGTTCGGATAATACATGTATTTACTTTGTTAGCATAGATAGGTCTACAGCCATGACGGCATGATTAACATGTTCAATATATAATCATGTAATCAGAAATATAAGTGAAACAGAGAGAAATGATCAACTCGATTGGCTTGGACATGGATGTCAGAAATTGTGAACTATAACCCTGCCCACTGCCCCTAGTCTCATTAGAAAAGGGAGAGGAACTGATATACGATTACTTGTAAGGAGAATAACAACTGAGTCTGCGGTGATGAATAGACTTACTCACATATTTGTTTCACTGGTGGTGGGCAGAGGCTGGGAACTTTCTGCAAATGCCAGCATCACACCATCCACACAAATAATTCAATTTCAGACCAGTAGTAACTCCCAAGAAATACAACAAGAGCCAAATTGGCTTCAATATACATTGTCTCTGATCAGCATGCAATATGTAATTGCTGGTAAGTTAACGGTTGTTTACTTGCCAAAGCAAATTAGGCTATGTACATCCAACCTTGAAGGGCGGCAAGTAATTCAGGAGAAATACAAAACTTTCCTAACAGAGCAGCAATAATTCTGGGGAGATAAATTTGTTAATAGAGCCATACATTAAGTACTTGTTCTGCAGAAGAAGTTGTATGCATAGATTTGGGTTATGCAAGCAAGAGAAGGTAAATGAAAATGCATGCGATAATACAACACCTATTATACGGCTCATTAAAAAAAGTTGTTCGTTTATCATCACTTTCCACCCCATATCTTTTCACCGCTGAAACAATTGTTTATTAGACATAGACACGTTTTATTCAAGCCACATAAACAAGCATGTCCAGTCAATCCAGGTCCACAAGATGATGCAGTATGTGACTCGTGGACCTGAATTAAAATACAAATTCAATTATAATTATAAAATGTAAAATTAAAATCGGCTCAACCACCCCCCTTTCCTGCATGGTGAGCAGGTGATGATGAACAAACGATTATTTTGAATGAGCCTAACTAAAGCATACTAACATGAACAGATCACAGGTAACTAAAGCATACTAACATGAACAGATCACAGGTAACTAAAGCATACTAACATGAACAGATCACAGGTAACTGAAGCATACTAACATGAACAGATCACAGGTAACTAAAGCATACTAACATGAACAGATCACAGGTAACTAAAGCATACTAACATGAACAGATCACAGGTTTCCATTAAGCCATCTGTAAAAATAAACACACAATATCATGCAAACCATAACTGTCCAGATAAACAGAACAGTTTATTTCCCTTACGCGTATCCTCATGCATCATATTGAAAACCATACATGTATATTTTTCTTAAACCTTGGTTTAACTTGCCTACATGTATCTTCAAACACACAAGACATAGCAGCAAGTTAGGGACAACCAATACCTTCCAATGCAAGCATTTTTAACCAATGTTTTAAAATTCTGATAGTAATAGAATCGTTTTGACAAAAAAATATCTGTAAAATGCCACTTCAATGCCTGGAAAAGTTAGGATTGCACAATAGGACATTTTTTTCTGAAATACAACTGTGAAACTAAAAAGTGATTATTTGTGAATTCTGTCTTGAAGAACTAAATTTTCATTTCCAGTTTCTACATTGAATCCATGCACCAACTGACCAAAGTATGCGTTTAATAACTTCCTCAGCAGCAGATGTGTTTTGCAGAAGTTATTCACCAAATAGTGTTTTCTGCAAAACTGAGAGATTGTTAAATTCATGATTTTTTTTAAGTATGATCCAGAAATGAAGCTTATGATTTGATGTATCTTTTCATGTTACTGACCAAAATTTTGAAATAAAATTGAAATAAATTAATTGATGCAAAATCTTGAATGTAAAATTGTCCATGTTTTTTTCAGAGATGCATATACATGTAGATGTTAGTGTCATATTCCATATATCAGTTTTCCATTAAACTGCATTCGACAGTGATAGTATCAGATATTGATATACCAAACTGTGACAGTTCACCCTGAATTGATTAGGGTCTGATGCAACTTCAAATCATTTACAAGTACCCAAATAAGGGGGGAAAAGGTAGATGTGTAGCTGCATAGGCTTTACACTGTATGTTAGATAAGATGCTGAATTTAATCAATTGAATATTAAAGAGGTAGTAGCGTGATTTTAATTGTTCGGGTAAACTGAACATTATGATCCCCTGCAACATTTTCCAAAGGCTTTTCAAGTCTCGAAGTTTTGAATTTCATATAGGGAATATATTGTTAGATTCTTCAATTCAGTCTATTGAACAAGATGGAAATGGGAAATGACTGAGATGACGTCGGATAATATGACCCGGTGTCAGGTTAGAAGCCATCACAGCACCATAAAAGTTCTATGATATTGCAAAGCATCATGCTCAGAATGCTGATGCGCGTTTTGCGACGTCATGTCAGGCATTGGAGCCAAATGCAGGTGCTGTCATGTTTTTCAGAGAATGTCAGAAATGTGATTTCAATGCCTGTGATATTAAAAATTGAGGTCACAGAAAAATGTTCACCATAGTTAATCTCAACATTAAATATCTTTTATTGAAATAGGCTATTTGCTGAATATTTTCTAAATGACGCTACTACCCCTTTAAAGGATTCCTAAAAATCCACAAATGGAGTATTAAAACTCAGATGATGTAATTTCAGTTTTGTAATTATTTTTTTCTGATTTGCAATCATTTCGAGCAACTTTACCTTGTTTTATCCTCTAAAATCTTAGGCTACTGATTTTTTTTGTCAAAACTTACAATGTTTTAGTCAACGAGTTTAGTCTAAACTTACGAGTTTAGATTGAATTTCGCACTGGATTACTACAGAAAAACTTCTACGAATCCCTGTACAACTTTAATATGGACATGTTAGTGGCATATTACAAGTATCTGGGTCCATCCTTAAAAATATCAACTAAGGGTAGGCTTTTTTTTGATTGAATAATAGTAACAAAAAAAAAAAAAATTAAGACTGACAGAAAATATATCGGGAAGTTCCAAATTGGGTTGTAACACTTGGAATATTTTTCCTTATCACATATAAGGCCCCATAAAAAAAATGCCTTGTTTCTCATAACTGACTTTTCAAAAAGTCGGACGGGCGGTCCTTTTTTATTTTTTATTTTCGTAATGGCATAGGAATTAATGGTTCAGTTCATTCAAGAATCCACTGATATTAAGATAGTGATAGCCTAATTTGGTCCTAAAATATCTACAATTCATTTTAAAGTTTTATTTTGTACACGGTCTCGCTAGAGATTGAATAAATACATTGGATAAATCGGCAGAAATCCCATGGCGTTTGTATTTCCATTTTCACCTCCTGCATACTGCTATATGTGAGGTTATCTCATTCTGATTTCGTAGTCGCAAACTCTCCATTCATATGTAGGTAGACAGAACTCGAAAGATGGTATTGATAAAATCTGAATCATTGTGATTTGAAAGACAAAACTGTTGGTGTTTTATTCCAGCAGGAAACAGTATGAAGCTGAGCTATTCTCGCGAAATGGAGAACATGACGATCATGAATTGACGATCAAGAATATGACCTTGGGCAGTCATACCACAAAGTCCACTAGGCATGAATCTATATCACTGAGGAATAGAACAACGTAAGTTCTCCAACAGAAAATAAATATCAACTATACATTTATACCGTGACAATGCTGCAGATGTTGTGTTCCTGTATTACTATATACATTTATATACGACATTTATATACGACTAGAAATTTATACACAAACAGAATTAAAATGATATTACAACCATAAAATTGCAAACAGCGCGACAATATCACGGACATGTCGCCTTGATTATCATTACAGCAAAGATACCTGTCATTGAAAGACCTTCAACGAGGTCCAATTACAGATTAAAAAGTAACAGAATTATTATCAGTCTTGGAAAGAACGACTAGATAAACATCTTCAGTATCACCACACACAAAACAGTCAAGTAAGAAGTCTCGATCCAGGACAGTATCTAATAACCATGACATCCAATGGCACGCAGAAGAAACAAAGTTGCTGGCAAGGCCCCGATAATCACACAAGGTAAGACTGTCGCGTATAAAACAGTCGCTGGTGCAAACCAGAGTCAGTTCAGCCTCATTTTCATACCAAAAGAAACACCAACAATGCAGGTGAGGAAAAATAAAAAATAAATCGGGGCGGGTGGAAGAATCGGGTCGGGCGGTGATGGGAAACAAGGAATTTTTGTTATGGGGCCTAAAGACAGTAGAATTAAAATGCCTGTGAATTGTTCATTTGCTGGTTTCTCGTAAATTTCATCACAAGATGACTTGCAGATATCAGCTCAAAGGATGATCCCACCGCTGTCTCTATGTTAGTCTCTCTCTGCATAATTCAATATTATATTAAACATAAGGGCTGTCTGGATGGATTGATCTTCATCCACTCTGAAATTTCACCATAGCTCGATGTGTCACACTTCATAATTTTGTTCAGCGAAATTGTCAGAACAGTTTTTATTTAGAATACTGTGACAAGTCTTGTCATTAAATTTCCATTTTACGTTCTGTGCATCTTTCGTCACAGTAATACAGAAAAAGGTAGACCTGTTATAAAAAAAATAGATCTATGAATGGCCTTCAAAAACTTTCACCATCTTGACAGGTGAGACCAGAAGGAAAGGAGACAACTATGCAGACACGGGGATCATGTTTTGGGAGAAGAAGAGAAATGGCAGTAGGCTTACGGTGAATATTAAACATTTATAAACAATGTTAGTATTTGTAACCAAATCAAACCTGCTTTTGCTATGCCTTTGCTATGCCTTATCTCCCTTTAGGAAGAATCCTACAAATAGTTAAAAATGAAAAGTTGTCTCCCCTTAGGGAGCTCTCTCAGCCCAGCTAGGTTACTTAAGCTCTGCCCAATCCATAATCTCCCTCTTTCTCACTCTTATAGCCCGAGACGTGTGGTGTGCAAGGCCGTGGAGTGAGGGGCAGGATGGGAGGGTAATCAAAGCAAAAGCAGGTTTGATTTGGTTACAAATACTAACATTGTTTATAAATGTTATGGCCTTGTTGTAGTTCCAATAGCAGGCTGAGTAACCGCTGAGATGATCACGGACATGGCACACTAGTACTCGACAAGAGGGACCCTGGTCGGTGACGCTGTGGGTAGTCATGGAGTAATCATAATAGATAGTTGAATGTACTCATCCATGTAGCCGTGATCGTGGATGTGGTGTACAATTTTACCCCCAACGAAGGAACTCAGGCCGGTGGCGCTGTGAGTATTCGAGTGGTAATCAGTGTATGACAAGAAGTGGTCATGTTTGTCCCGCCAACATTGCATACAAGGTGCCCATCTTATACCACTACGTCAACTCTCTGTACTTTAGTCCCTGTTGCCGACACTGGTAAACCTGAAAGTAGTACTCACGAATGTGTCAGTTCTTGTAAGATGACTTGTGAGTTGACAGCAGCTGCCTCTCTTGAGATGATCTAGTAAGTTGGTCATAATTGCCCTCATGCACCAAACTCTCTGTACTTTAAACTGACACAAAGTATACCTAAAAACCAATACTCACCCTTGTGTCAGGTCTTGAAAGATGTCTTGTGAGTTGGCAACAGGCTGACCTGTTGAGGTGATCATGTAATAAGGAGGACATGTGATTAGCTGTGATGATGCCGTAAGCTGGCTGACTGTATAGGCTTACAGCACACTAAAACTCACCCAAAGAGAACCCGGGTCGAAGACGCTGAGGGTACTCGTGGATTAAAATCAAAAACTTGATTGTAAATGTGGTACACAATACTCAATAGAAGGAAAAACCCAGGTCGTGGAGACGCAGTGGGTGTAGTAATAAACATGCCTAAACCATACTCACCGATGAGACGGGTCTTGTAAGTTGGCTGACTGACTGACCTATTGAGGTGATCATGTAATATGGTGGACATATGAAATGGCTGATTAGATGTGATGTTGCAGCAAGCTAGCTGATTGACGGACTTGCTGCGCTGAACGAAGATACCCCCCCCCCTCTTTTTTGGAAGTTACTGGACCACGTGCTGGGCAGCCACCAGCGGCCCAAGCGTGGTCACTCTATCTGATTGTACTGACATATCTCTCAGATAGAAATCAGTGAACGTAGAATTTGCCGTCCATGCACAGGACTGGACAATGTCATGAAGGGATAAGTTCTTCCATAAAGGCCATGATGTAGCGATGGCACGAATTTCATGGGAAGAAGCAGAGGACAAAAGTGGGGGAGCGTCAATGGCAAGTTGATATGTCCACTTAATGGTCTTCTTCAACCAAGAAGCAATAGTATTCTTGGTAATGTCACGCACTGCGGATGGCTGAAGAGACAGGAATAATAGACGACGAGAACCCCGACCAGGATTGGTACGAGTGAGATAGTGACGTATGGCTCGTACAGGGCATAACAGTAAGTCGTCCTCAAGGTCACGAATGAAGTCTGATAAAGCAGGGATGGAGTACAAACGTTGAGCAGACGGACCTTGGCGCACAGCCTCATTCTTGGCGATGAACTCAGGGACGGGACGAAAGGAAAATGCGAGACCAATCCGCCGTCCAGGTCAGAGATGATCTTTCCAGAGCGTGAAGATCAGAAACTCTAGACGCCAAAGCAAAAGCCGCCAGAAAAGCAGTTTGTAGGAAACAGCTTTAAGAGAGGCGGACTGTAAAGGTTCGAAGGGCGGACGAATCAGGGCACAAAGAACCACACCAAAATCCCACTTCGGTAACAGCTGGCGAGTACGACGAGACTGTAAGGCGAAAGCAGGTAGGAGAGCAAAGATATTGTCATTCAGACTAATGTCGATGCCGGTCGAAAGACGTAAAACCCTAGCCAAAGCAGACCGGAACCCCTCAATGGCACTGATTTGAAACTTCTTATCACGATGTAGGTGAAGGAGGAAGTCAGCTACTAAGGAAAGAGAGGCAGAGTCGGGATCGGAATCACGTTCTCGGCACCAGGAGGCGAAATAGGCCCATTTCGATTGATAGAGCTGCGATGTGGAAGATCGATTGGCTGAAACCATCGTCTGTGCAACTTCTACTGAAAATCCTTGGACTGTAAGTGCACTCTAGATAGTCTGCAGACGTGTAAGTTGAGCCACCGCGGGTTGTGATGTATTATCCCGTGAGGTTGACGCAACAGGCTGGGCCAAACTGGAAAACGACGTGGCGGAGCAGTGAGAAGTAAAACCAGTACCGGAAACCACTGACGACGAGGCCACCATGGAACCACGAGCAGAATGACGCAGTCGTGCTGAGTAATCTAAAGAAGAACTTCCTGAAACAGGGCCATGGGTGGGTAGGCATAAGCTAGGAAGTAGTCCCAGTTGATTGCATAGCTCCTCGTCGCGAACAAGTCGATCAAGGGGGGTCTCCAAGATGCTGCAGATCTGGCTGAAGATCTCTGGATGAAGGCCATTCGATCTGAAGCACGGTGTCGGGGCGGGAAAGGTGGTCCGCAAAACAAAGAGCCGACCCGGAACATGGCGAGCATTGAGATGACAGAGATGAATGAGAGCCCAGTCATAAAGATCCCACACCAGACGAAAACATTGACAAAGATCGGGTGGTACCCATCTTGTTGATGCGAGCACTGACAGTAGAGTTGTCCGTAGCGATGAGAAGGGACGAATTCACGAGACGCCAACTCCAATGCTGAACTGCTAGGATGACTGCCTTCATTTCCAGAAAGTTGATGTGAAGTCTGGCATCCAACCTAGACTATCTGCCGGACACCTCCAGTCCGTCCAGATGGCCTCCCCAACGGGTCTCGGAAGCATCGGTGTAGAGATGGTGATCCGGAGATGGAAATCGGAAAGGAACACCCCACATGACGATGTGGCGGGACTGCCACCAAAATGAGATGTGGATGTAGAGACGTCAATACCAGCACTAATGGATTGAGGGATGACGTCTGTAAATAAGACAGATGGCACTGCAGTGACCGAACTAGGAGACGACCGTAATGAGTAAGGTCCTGCGTAGAAATGAATAGCCCTACAAGTTGATAACAAAACAACTATAATGCCAACGTCTAAAAACTGGTCCAACGGTCTATACGGGGACGAAGCACTTGATGGAGAGTGTCGAAAAACTGCCCCCAAAGTAACGACGAACCTAAGTAAACCTCGATGTGAAAGCCCCGAGATGGAGAAAAACGCCAAGACTAGAGAAGTGATACAAGGGCGATGTTGACTCCGAACGGGAGGACTTGCCACTCAAACCGACGACCGTCGATGGTGAATCGTAGGAAACGCCGAAAACGAGGATGAATGGGTATAAGAAGATATGCATCTCGCAAAACGATGGAGGTCAACCAAGCGATAATGAAGACGCAACAACCGAATTGTCTTTTACGAAAAACACCAAAATCGAGAGACGTGCAGGCCAACAAACGTCGAAGCCTCTATGACAATCAAGAGAAAGATCTAGAAATGGAGACCGGGACTGTCGAACTTGACGACCCTGATAAGGAGATATAAAAGAACGACGTGGTGAACGGCGTTATGGCGTACGAGAACGTCTAACAGATGTACGAGAACGACGTACAGGTGTATGAGAACAACGTGACGGCGTAATGGAACGACGAATGCGAAACGAGAAAAACGTTGCATGAGAAAACGGCGTAGTGATTTCTCCAATTTCTTTCAAAACAGTTCAATTTATTGTACATATACGCTCACAATGGAGCAGGGTACAACCTTATAAAAGTACGAGAAACGACGTTAAGACGAGAAATGACGTACAGGTGTATGAGAACAACTTGACGGCGTAATGGAACGTCGTTGAGGTGTAACAGAACGACGTAAAGCGAAACGAGAAAGACGTTGCGCGAGAAACGGCGTAGTGATTTTTCCAATTTCTATCAAATCAGTTCAATTTATTGTACATATACGCTCACAATGGAGCAGGGTACAACCTTATAAAAGTACGAGAAACGACGTTGAGGTGAACAGGAACGACGTTATGGCGAACAAGAACGACGTAGAAGGAAAAACAACTGAAGTTGAATCCGAAAACTGTAAACCCGAAACTCGAAAAGTCACAGTGGAGTCCGAACAAAACAGCCGTAGTACGCGAAACTGTAATGAGATTTGAAACGCAGAGGAGATGAACACATTCATTGTTCCTAGCGTTAATCGTGGGCGTAACTCCACCTGGTAGTAACATCCCCGACATCAACACAAAGAAACTTCCAACGTAAACTAGGAAGATCTTCAATAAAATTCCCCGAAGAGAGCAATTACAATTTGATGTCTCTCGCCGGTAAATTTCACAATTTGAATTGACCAAACAAGAACAATGTTCAATCTAGACTCGCCCCCCAATTAGAGGTCTAAACTAAACATAAGTCCTCAAATGAAATAGATGAAATTATCATCCAGAATAAAAATTAAGATCAAACAAATGCTGTAGACCAAAAGATGTTTGGACGAAGCTGTCGAGGAGAAAAATGGCAAAGAACATTGCTAAGGAGCAGTCTGTCGTTCTTCTTACAAGGCTGTAACCGGTAATCATACTCGGACGAAAGTAACTTACGAAGTACAAGAAGACCGCCCGATGGAACAGTCTTATGCTGTCCCAAGCAGATGATTGAGAAACTTCAGGCTTGATCTTTGCCCGGCCAACAGACTAGGGAAAGATCAATAAACACCCTACGTGTCGTCGAACGAGAGCAATTCTAAAGACTTCTCGGAGAAATAAACTCACACTCAAGCTAATAATAATAATTTCTCAGAAAGAAGAAAATAAAATTAAAGCTCAACCCAATTTGAATTGTAAGTCTAATTCAGTATACCGATGGGAAAATTTGGTTGTGAAAAATAAATATATCACAATGCAATATTTACTAACAGAAAAATGTGTTCCAAAGAATAGCACAATTTCTTAATAAACAATCTCGTGATCTCTTTTCTTGTTCAACACACCCTTGATTACACAAAGAGAGTAATAAGGTAGCTCATTAAAATGTAACAAAGAGTCGTAGTGTATAGCTTTGACTTGTGGCGACGAAGACAAATGCAACAACAACGTAAGAATAAAAGACAGAGAAAAACCTCTGCAAGTTCTCTCTTGATCACATGATATCAAATAAACAGAATAACACTTGATATAACAAGAGACTAAATTTTGGTAGGAACAATGAACTGTATGCATAGAAATAAACTACCAAAAACTGGAAAAGTCCGAAACACAAGAACAACAACAACAACGAAAAATGAAGGTCTGCAAATTCCCTGCAGAAACTTGTAATTCTACGAAGTTATAGTACGTTGAAGCATTTCTATTCCGTGAAGCAAAAATCTTTTGTTCATTTTCGTACAGTTTCAACGTCATAAAAATATCCCAGCCGGTCAGGCTTACACACTGTACTCTGGACAGATCACGTTCCCGATAACAAAGAGCGGTCGAGAAAGCCGGGCTTTGGACAGAATCCTTTGTTGTCCAAACAAAGAAACGGGTTTGTGCACAAACGCGCCAGACAAAACTGTACCAACCGGTTCTGAACTGTCTGGGATTCCACATTATCCTAACGTACAAACAGTCCCACTGACAGGGATTCCAATAGAATCTGGCTGGACTAAATTTATGCGATAACCAAACAAGAAACCAGTAAGATCATAGTTAAAATTTTGAAATCTCCGACAAGAGCAATTTCATTTTGGCGTCTTTCGTCCGCAGATAAAGCAGGGTCTACCGTAACCCGTAATAAATACGCTCGTCAAGCCTGGACATAAACCTCCAGGCGGTAACATCCCAACTTAGACACTCTAAACACGTGGCTGACGGTAACAAAGGTGACCTTTCGTGTGAGCATCCAACTAGACCAAAACTGCCGACACGAACGGCATGAATTAGAATTTACAGGGACAGATATCTCAGACATAATGTCTAAGAAATACAGCAAGAGAAAAATACAAGTTTAGCAAAGGTACAACCGAAGGTCAAACCAACAACAACCAAACCAGCACTCTATAGGACACTTCCCGATATGCACCACACTCGAGGTACAAATAGAGAAAGAGAGAGATTATGGATTGGGCAGAGCTTAAGTAACCTAGCTGGGCTGAGAGAGCTCCCTAAGGGGAGACAACTTTTCGTTTTTAACTATTTGTAGGATTCTTCCTAAAGGGAGATAAGGCATAGCAAAAGCAGGTGTAGATTTGGGTCACAAATAAAAAGTTTTGGGTTTGAGGTTTTGAATGGGGTCGGCAGGATTCTCCTAATAGTAATAGACATGTTTTATGGATGGCATGGTTCATTGTCATGATATTAGGCTAGTTCAATTAAAGACGTAATCAGGCCCTGTAAACGTCTTCAACATCATGTGCTCGTTCATTGGTTGTTGCAGATGGGCTGTCCCTTCCATTTGTAAAAAAAAGTGTGTTTTACCAGTGGAAAAAGACATGTCAAGGTAGATAAATGGAATGGGGTTGGATTTTACCAACTTGATGCATGAAGAAAATCAAAGATAATATGCAGTGTTCTCATTTCAAGCCGGTAGCCGCCGGAGCTTCGCCGGCTATTTGTTGTATTATCGCCGGGTACTCAGATTATCCCAAGTCATTAATTTACAAATAAACTTTAATAAAGTAATGTACATAATTTCGCTGACGCCCTAAGGAACGAAGGAATCTGAAATTGGATGTCAACGGACAACAAATGCAGCAAAAAAACGCTCAATCTTTCTGCCGTAACGACATGTCACAATGAGAACCGAAAGGATAAAGTTACGTCCACTAATTTACCTGCAAATCCAAATTCCCACGTAAACAGCGCTTTGCACGCGCCCCTACGAGTCTCCTCGAGAAACAGAGCTCTTCGATTAGAGCGCAGAGGTATTTTCACGGATACTATATCTCACGCTGCAAATGCCGCTGAGTGGAGAGCTTACGCACATGATGAAGTTGTAAGAAGGGCAGGTCGTCATGTCGGGGAAACAGACATCACTCCTGACATTTGGATTCGGTAACAAATTACCAGGTTTGTATTTTTATGGTATTTGTATCTAGTATAGTACAAGTCTTGACCAATATCTCAATTTATGCTGTCGAAAATATGATTTACGAGTACCGTTTGATAACACGAAAAGTGGACCATCCGTAATTTGTTACGTACTGCTGGCTTTTTGTAGACGTAAAACACGTGTAATTATCTGACAAGCATACGATCTCGCGTATATAAACTACACTCATGAGATAATTACAGAAGTATTTTATGGTTAGAATTTGTCTTATTATTGATGCTGTAAATTGTAAAGATGATAGATCTTATTTATAACAGGTTAGGGACAGAAGCCAATGTGGGGCATGATTGATACCCCAAGTCAGGTATTATACCCCAATTGGGCAATTTTCGGATACCCCACATGAGCTATCCAACAAAACAATCCCCAGTTATTCCTAAATGAGCAGCATCAGCAATTCAGTCAGTATACCTATGAGTAAAAGACAGCATGACGTTTCCTAAATGTTGAGATTTAAGCGTGTTACATTTTATTGCAATACATTACAAACACCATAGTTATAAAGAACACCATTGTTGTAATATAATCCTTACAAAACCCTATTCCACCAACTGCCCACCTACTTTTGGACCACCCTGTATAATCAACTCAAGTGAAAGTCTGTTTAGAGAACTTGAAAACCTGAAAATCACAGATATTTCACCCCTAAGTTTACACTTTATGAAAAGACAATTTGGGGCTCTAAAAGTGCTCCGATTGCGTCTCAGAGCATCTAGATCCCTGGAGCTTCCGGGGCCTAGGCGGCCCCTGGACCCTGGCCTAGGCGGCCCCTGGACCCTGGCCTAGGCCGGGGGCCTAGGCAGCCCCCGGACCCCTGCCATCAATAAATGCAGCTGTCTACTTTTCAAACTCAGCCTGCTACTTAAAATGAAAATGAGAACCCTGAATATGTACTACTATTACTGTAACGAGTGTCTGATTAGTTAGTAGTTAGTAAGTGACTGGAACAACAGAACTCTGCAAAGTATGAAAACTCAATATAAGAAATGAAAAAAAGAACAAGAAACCAAAAAGCTTTGACCAACTTTGCATCACTATGTAACATCCATGTCCAAGCAGCCATACATCTTGTGTACATGTACTCCAAGGAGGTCTAAGGTGCTTCACTCTATTCACTGTCAGAACACATGTATTATATGTATTAATAATGTGGTATCAAAAGCCCATACTAGTTAGACCATCCTCTGATTAAGCAGGGGGTGATGTAGTCATAGATTTAGGTGTATATGGGGGTATATGTCAGATCACCCATATTGGCTAGTTATACCGACCTCCGAGTAAGCCGGGGTGTGTTCACCATAAACGTATGTGTACATTGGAGTGTAGTCACTCACATTGACTAGTTATACTGACATCAGATTATTAAAAGAAGGGTGGTGTTCTGTAGCCATAAACATGGTGTAGATGGGGGTATACATTAGATCACCATTATATGGACCTCAGAGTAACCAGGGGGGGTTCTGTAGTCATAAATGAAGGTGCACATGGGGGTTTACATCAAATCGCCTGAACGGACTAGTTATACTGACCTCAGAGTAAGAAGTGGATGTTCTGTAGCCATAAACGTAGGTGTACATTGGAGTGTACATCACCCATATTGACTAGTTATACTGACCTCAGAGTAAAGCCCAACTCAAACTACGAAAATTTTGTTGTATTAGAGTGAGTGGGTGAGTAGGTTTTAACGTCGTTTTCAACATTGTTTCAGTCATATCACGACGGTGCCTACATGTGCCAGAACACGAGAGTGTCCACAGTTCCTATTATTCTGGACACTGATCAGCCCAGTCAGTACAGCACCCGGTCACCCATCCAAGTATTGACCGAGCTCTTGTTGTATTAGAACAAAAACACTGTTCATAACATGTTTTGTCTGCAGTGTGAGCTAGGTGCCCAGAATCACGAACATTCTGTTCGAGGGACAAGTTCGTGAAATCAAACATTTTGATTTTCGGAACATGTTTTTGTCTTCAGTGTTTGGTGATTGCGAACATTTGTCCGAACATTTACCAACAGTTATCCAATCAACTGGCAGCTGTCGGTCATGTGACGAAGCCGCTCTCACATAACACAACAAAATGGCAGAATGTTCATGTTTCTGGGCACCTCACACTGCGGACAAAACATGTTCTGAATACAACAAAATGTTCGTAGTGCGAGTTGGGCTAAATTTACCACGAACAAACTGTTCTGTTCTAATACAGCAAAATGTTCATGGTGTGAGTTGGGCTTAAGTAGAAGGTAGTCTGTAGCCATAAACATAGGTGTCAATGGGGGGTATACATCTGATCACCATTATACTGACCTCAAAGTAAGCAAAGGATGTCCTAGTTGTAGCCAGCCATAAACAGCGGTGTAAATGGGGGTATACGTCAGATCACCATTATATCGAGTTCAGAGTAGGCAGGTGGTGTTCTGTAGCCATAAGTCATGTAAGTGTAGGTGCACATAGGGCCATACATCAGATCACCCATATTGACTAGTTATACTGACCTCAGAGTATCGAGAGTGTGTTCTGTAGCCATAAGCATGGTGAATATGGGGGTATACATCAGACCACCCATATTAACCAGTTATACAGACTTCCGAGTAAGCAAGGGGTGGTCTGTATCCATACATCAGATCACCCATATTGACTAGTTATGAATCTGCGACATTTGGGCACATGACATTTCGGCATGCGACATTTCAGTAAGCGATATTTCAGCAAGTGACATTTCGGCATGCAACATTTCGGTAAGTGACATTTCAGCATGTGACATTTCGACCCGCGCCATTTCTGCACCCTTTTCTTACAGGCCAAATTATAGTAAAAATTAAGATTTTCACATCTTTTATAACATATGTTCAACATATGAACAGATCATACTAAGGGTTACCAAGTTGTAGATTCTTTGGCCGTGAATATATGCGAGATTCCAGCAACTTTTTTCACATATGCTGTTTGTTTAGAAAGACATGTTGTCATAACGGAAAAAGCAATACCACAAGTATTGAGGTACATGTACATATAAATGTGATTATAGATACATTGTAATATTCTATTACTAGTAAGAACCTCATCAATCAACCTTAATATGTGAAAAGATTTGCCAAAATATTGCGTATAATAGTGGGCAACTAAGAGAATCTACAACTTGGTAACCCTTAAAATGGTCTGTTTATGTTAAACATAATTTTAAAAAAACCTGTGAAAATCTTTATTTTTAGCTCACAAAAAGTCGCGTGCCAAAATGCTGCATGGCAAAATGTCGCGTGCCGAAAGGTTCTGTTATACTGACCTCGGAGTAAGCAAGGGGTTGTCTGTCATGAATGTAGGTGTATATGGGGGTATACATCAGATCGCCCACATTAACTAGTTATACCGAATTCAGAGTAAGCAGGGGGTGGTCTGTAGCCATAAACGTATGTGTACATGGGGGTATACGCAAGACGGCCCATATTGTCTGATTATACTGACCTCAGAGTAAGCAGGGTGTGGTCTGTAGCCATAAACGTATGTGTACATGGGGGTATATGTGAGACGGCCCATATTGACTGATTATACTAACCTCAGAGTAAGCAGGGTGTGGTCTGTAGTCATAAACGTATGTGTACATGGAGGCATATGCAAGACGGTCCATATTGACTAATTATACTGACCTCAGAGTAAGCACAGGGCGTGGTCTGTAGCCATAAACATATGTGTACATGGAGGCATATGTAAGACGGCCCATATTGACTGATTATACTGACCTCAGAGTAAGCAGGGTGTGGTCTGTAGTCATAAACGTATGTGTACATGGAGGCATATGCAAGACGGCCCACATTGACTGATTATACTGACCTCAGAGTATGCACAGGGCGTGGTCTGTAGCCATAAACATATGTGTACATGAAGGCATATGCAAGACGGCTCATACTGACTGATTATACTGACCTCAAAGTATGCACAGGGTGTGGTCTGTAGCCATAAACGTATGTGTACATGGAGGCATATGCAAGACGGCTCATACTGACTGATTATACTGACCTCAGAGTATGCACAGGGTGTGGTCTGTAGCCATAAATGTATGTGTACATGGAGGCATATGCAAGACGGCTCATACTGACTGATTGATTATACTGACCTCAGAGTATGCACAGGGTGTGGTCTGTAGCCATAAACCTATGTGTACATGGAGGCATATGCAAGACGGCTCATACTGACTGATTATACTGACCTCAGAGTATGCACAGGGTGTGGTCTGTAGCCATAAACGTATGTGTACATGGAGGCATATGCAAGACGGCTCATATTGACTGATTATACTGACCTCAGAGTATGCACAGGGTGTGGTCTGTAGCCATAAACCTATGTGTACATGGAGGCATATGCAAGACGGCTCATACTGACTGATTATACTGACCTCAGAGTATGCAGGGGGTGTGGTCTGTAGCCATAAACCTATGTGTACATGGGGGCATATGCAAGACGGCTCATACTGACTGATTATACTGACCTCAGAGTATGCACAGGGTGTAGTCTACATGGAGGCATATGCAAGACGGCTCATATTGACTGATTATACTGACCTCAGAGTAAGCAGGGGGTGGTCTGTAGTCGTAAACGTAGGTGTACATGGGGGTATATGTCAGATCGCCCATATTGCTCCCTGGGCCATCATCATCATCATCGCGGATATCAACAGCTCCACCCACACTCTCTGCGTAAGTTGGTGGCTCTGCAATCAACAATAAATCTGACAGTTCATCATGTCGACCAAGTTGGTCATCAAAAGATTATCAAAATTGACACAATTGTCATGAACTGAAACAATATTCCATTACATCTAATCTTACATCACCCATCGCTGAAGCAGTTAATAAAGAAATTGATGACACACTTTGCATGTATCATGTGCTGATTGTTTGATGCTTGCTTTATTGTTGTTCAATGCATGCACATTGGAAGAGGTAGCAAGTTAACATACCATCAAATGGGGGTGGAGGTGTGACCATCTCTCTGTAGGGGGGTGGGGAAGGAAGAGGCAGGAAATCCATATCTAAACTGGACTGAATAGCTGCATTAGAGTGTTCTCTATAAAAGCGAGATTCGGTGAAGCGGTACGGATGTGCTCGACGATACGGCACGGTTCCTATGACAACTGGTAAATTCATCGTCAAGTTATATGCACCAGGAATATGAAGTGCGACCTGAAATACAAGGTACAAAGACAAATATATATTATTAGATCGTATTCTCTTACATTTATGGCAGGACAACCTTAACATAGTCTACAGAATGTAAGCATGAAGGCACTACATGATCTATACAGTGTTTAATACATATGCGGAGAAACAAATTTCCGGTTTATATTTTTGTTAAACATGTTAATTGGTGATGGTATTGATGATAGTATCAAAACTTATGTTCAAGTGTTCAAGATAAATGTAATGTTAAACCCAAATGTTCAAACAAAACAATACAGAACAGGGCAGAAATAACTGAACCTTGAAAATGACTTGGGAAATATCGAGACGTGAGTGAATTCTTGTAATTACAAGAGTGTGCACGTTTTGATCAAGGCTGAAGATGAACCCTGTCGTAACTACTGAAAAATAGCAAGGGCGTAGACAAGATGTCAAGTTTGGGAGTCTCAGATTGGAGTTTCCCCCCTGGGAGCTTAGGAATTTTTTGAAAATTGATAGTAAATTGGTGCTCAGTGGGAACATTTGAGTGGTGTAAAATTGTAACAAATGAATTTTCAATTTGTACCAAAATGTTTTACAACAGTGGCTATCACCAGAAAAAGACTCATGAAAATACAAGCTGAAATGATTATTTAATTCCAGGTTTGCATTATAATTAAAGTTAATCCTAGACAAAACTATCTTGTCCCAATAGCAGAGGGCGGAACGGAGTCTGACATGTGATTGACTGTATAAGTTTGGGTTCGATACTCCGGTCACTGTGCTCTCTCTTTTACCTAGGAAACATTTTAAATGATGATGACAGGATTATTTTTCAACCTGAAGTTGACAAAATTATCATCAATGCAAGTTTAATGGTCCTTTCTTAGAATAGTAGAAAGTATTATCCATATTTATCATGTTTGCACCATTACCAATCACTAAAAAAACAACTCCTGTTAAAGAGATAAGGGAGAGACCAGAATGAACCAGGACTCGCAGAGCGATCCACGCGTCAAAGCACCAGTCATTGCTCTTGGGGCAAGAATAGTGTTGTCTAAGGATTAACTTGGATTATATTGCAAACCCAGGATTAGAGATTTCATATAAAGAGTGACTTGGGGCTTATGTTAGATTTTATACCTTTCTTTCTATGGTTTCTCTGTGAAACTTAGTTGAGAGTTTGTATATTTCTTGTTTGCGAATAAGAAATACTGGGCACATGACTTAGATTATTAATTAAAATACAAAACAAGTTCAATGAAAAAGTGCAGGCTCAACTGACTTGTTAATGTTTTTTCGTCCACAAAAGGCATATTGTGTGATATCTGATTGGATTAGAGCACACTATTCCATTCTCGGAGATGATCGTATGAAATTTGAGCCCGAAATCATCAATCTGTTCTTTTGTTCGCTGATCGATTGTAATCTTATTCTAGGACTACTGGTAGGTGGTGAATGTGATAAGTTTACATCCGCTGTCCTAAGCGACACCCCGCCCCCGCCCCCAATCCCTCCACTAAGCGACACCCCACCCCCGCCCCCAATCCCTCCCACTTGTCTACGCCCTTGGAAGGCACAGGCTGTGATATTTACCAAATGCATCAGAGCATACGTCTCATGCTCCTTGGTTGTTTTAGAAAATGCACAAGAGGGTTTATGCCGACAGCTTTTTCCTCAATGCCACTTCACGTGCAGTCACATAAGAGACGTGCGCTTGTCCTCCACTCGACGAGTCAGCTTTTAGTACAGTATCATTTTGACCACGATTTGCACGCGAGAGAATCCCATTGTACTGTACTATCATTCATATTTATTCATTTTGTGCGCACTTCAACAGCTGAATTAACTATTATCTAGGCTTGGCCGAGTAGAAAGCTCTGCACCCAAAGGATCAGTTCATGCATGTATTCCATGTATGTTGCTGAAATTATCACGGAGTAGTCATGGTGGTACATGTATGGATGAATCCTCCCTGCCATATGATCAGCTGTAACATGTAGACTGGTCAACACTGACAAGGCAACCAGGCCAACCAAAATCTGGAGATGCATCCTCTGAACGTCATTTCAATGTAAATTTTGAGTCTGTTTCAGATTCTTGATGTCACAGCCCTTTTTAATTATTCAGCGGAGCATAGTGGTTAGTCAGAGCTGGGACATACCGAGAAGAAATCAATATAAATCCTGAAAGCAATACATATACTAGATAACTACATGCAGTACCTTAACATAATAATCCACTTTCATGACACAACAGTTCATGATGGAGGGAGAAACGGCGGGGATTTTGAGCAACTGAGACTCCCAGGTTCCTCGACTGGCTGGGGCCACAGGGAGACCTGAAAACAACAACCAATTATGACGATGTAATCTGATAATTAGACCTGATTAAACACCACCAAACATGACCATATCATCTGGACAACATAAGACATCATTTAATCTTATACATGTTATAGCAACTTTGATCCTTAAATTCAAAATTTTGAATAAGTATTTCTTTGGTCTGTAGAGAAAACATGATCCAGCCAATCAATGTATTACTGAGGAATCAATGGCATTGAGAGCCCCTCGACAATCTTACAATGCCAAGGAGTAATCCAGAGATTTTTGGGGGACACGGGTTGTATTTGACATTGTTGTTGTTGCTGTTTCAAGTAAATTTGATGTTGTTGTTGTTGTTGCTGCACACGAATCTCAGATGCCACGGACTCACTTCTGCCAATCAAACGTGGAAGAAGCTAAACTGTGTATCGTAGGAGAAGTCCTCTAATTCCTATTGATGGTCATTCACCTTTCGTTCTGAGGCAGTACCATCTGGCGGTGATATATATTGCCATACTGAAACACCTGAGAATGAGGTAATCTGCCAGAAAACAGTTCAAGCATCCTCTCCCAGGGTGCTTTTGCAATGTTTGGAAAAGTTCTCGAGGTTGAAAAGACATAAATTTGTGAGGAAATACAGCAGTACAGTGATTCATGTAAATAAATTTGGGATTTCCCATCATGCAAATGTTGTTCACTGAATTTGCTGCACATTTTGTTTCAGGAAAAATATTTTCTTTTCATTTGGGCATGAGAATTTGAGAGCCAAACCGGTAGCAAAACCTTCCTGGATTACTCCCTGAATGTTTATTTAGATATTGATGGGAACATTTAGGAATGATAGTTGGTAGAAATGAATGTAAGAAAACTGAAACCAATAAACCCTTGAAATAACCAATTACCTGTCAGCACCGTAAACTTAGTTCGGCGTACTCTGGACTTCCCATTGGCAAAGAAGGCTTGAGTTTGGTGTAGTGTAGCATATGGGATGATTGTGCGGGAAGAGTGATTGTCGAACTCGGCAGATATAGCTATGGATTCTCCTGCATCAGAGCCAAAAGAGAGACAAATTATGTATGAACGACAGACAATATCTGTATTAATTTGTTCTGTAATTTAGTAATTATTTCACTGGTAGACATGGTAGACAGGGTGTCCGACTTTCAAGAGACTACAATAGGAAAGTTTCCAATGGGTCAAATTAAGAGCACCTGTCCATGACCACCAGGTGGCGCCACTACCAATATAAAAACAATCACACTGATAACCTTTTAAACATCAACATTCAACAAGGTAGGCATCATAATGGCAAAGTCACAAAGCTATGCATGAGTCGACAGTGACAGTAATGGTGCTATCTTGTGGGTATGAGGTAAATGATCCATGTGGAACTCATCTCTTGTACAATTTGTACATTTTATAGAGTTGAAGAAGTGCTTGTCTGAAAGCTCTCCATGTGACCAAAATTTCATCACCTTTGAGAAATATATATTATCAGAGGTCAAGTTACACCAAATTTCTATCACCTACATTTCAGGAAGTTGTTGACCTAGATATGTGTAATTTGGGATCCAAAGGTTTTTCAAATAGCCCAACAACCATGCCGATTACAAGAAAATTGGTTACAATAATATCCAACGTAGAGTTTGATTTGGTGAGGAATGAACCTTCACATAGATAGGTAAGCTTTAATAAATAATCCACAACATTTCTCAGGTCTTCAAATTGTTTTGCTCAAGTTGTTATACGTAGTATATGAAAGGCTTTAAAAATTTGATTCTGGGAGATCAAAATGCTGCCAGGACGAAGACCAAGTCGCAAACAGCCTGGGATAGACGAAGAGATCAATCTAGTGGAACATTATCAGAGTGCGAAATAGCCCTTTGCCGGGGGCAACCTGAATTTCCTTTGGGCAACCAAATTCTGCCTGAATTGTAATGCATTTGGATGTGTTGGTTGCCCATTTGTTTGTCTATTTCACACTCTGTCATTATGTATGATGAGCATAGATGGACGAAGATGAAGGATGTGACGATGCACATAATGAAGTGACCGACCTGGACAATAGCCTCGTCTATCCGTTCTTCCTGATATAGAGATAGGACCTGAGGTACACAGCCAACAACACAATGTCTTCTCTGCATTGTTCTCCACACGCATCTGAAACAAACAAATACAAGGTGTTGATCCATTAATGGGGATATATTGGTACTGTCAAAGAAAGCCGATACCAGTTATGAAGACTAGCCTCTTGCTCCGTCCTGTGAAGAAGGCTTTTATCAGGGCTAGGTTATCAGATGAATTGAGTGCCCACTCTGCAAGTCAGACATCATCAGTTCAGGGTGTCTTGACAGCATGGTGGCATGCTCAGTGAAAAATCATTTGTTGTTGTGCCTGTGAAATATACCGTAAACAAATAATAGTAAATGAATGGCACTATTGAATTGTTCCTGTATGACATATAGTCTAACAAAGGACACAATGCGTGGTCGTCAGCTGCTAATTTTATGTCGTCTTCTCTGAAGAACTATGTGTGAAGTGTATGTGTGCTATACCGACTGTGGAATCATTATTTGGTGTTTACCTTCATACATGACAAATTCAGGTATAGCCCAATTCGGAAAGGATTTTATCTCCCTTGTTCCACTAGGGGTGTATTGGTTCAGGAAACTTCCGGTAATTACCAAAGGTCCTCACAATTAGTTTGAGTTATTACATATTCTATTTTTCAATACAATTATCTTTATAATGTACACGTATACAAGATCTATCGGTTCATGTTGAAAGTGAAAACAGAATAGTTTTTCAAACATACTCTGGAATAGTTAATTGCGGGTGCCTTTGGTAAAAGTGAAACCGAGGCGACTACTTCCCGGAAGCGGTGTTTCATACCTCTAACCTTAAAGTTATTCAGGGGGAGATCATACACTTCCCGGAAAGGGCTATACTGGCATAGTCACCCCTGTAATTCATCCGAGTATGGACTGAATATAACATGAGATTGATCTAATCAAAACCCCTCGGCTTTCCCCAAGTGATTAAGACCCATGTGTAGTGTGAATTGGGGAAGAGATAGTTCTATGTGGGATGATCAAGATATACTGGTACTTAGTTACATTCAGGCATATAGGAGAGAAATGGAAAAATTATATATCTGTAAAGGGGCATAACTCTGTAAAATATGGGTCAAGGGGAGCCACTTTCGATAGGCGTCTGACTTAGCACTCTGTAAAATAAGAACCGAGACAAATAAGCTGTACCGAACACAGATCTAGACTACAGATATAGCTTGTACATTCAGCTACAGATAACAAAATCGAAGATTATTACATCCGAAAGGGGCATAACTCCATAAGCCGAGGCAAGTAATCCTTTGTTGGCTTGTAGAATACAACAATATAAATAAGTTTCCAAAATATAGTAGCTACATGTATACCGAACACAGTTTCGCAGATATAGTTGGTTACATTCAGGCATATAGGACAGAAATAGAAATTAATATATCAGTAAAGGGACATAACTCTGTAAAGTATGAGCCGAGGGGGGCTACTTTTGATAGGCATCTGACTTAGCACTACTGTAAAATAAGAACTGAGACGAATAAGCTGTACCGAACACGGATCTGCAGATATAACTTGTACATTCAACTACAGATAACAAGATCGGAGATTATTACATCCAAAAGGGGCATAATTCCATAAGCCGAGGCGAGTATTTCTTTGTTGGCTTGTAGAATACAGCAATATAAATAAGTTTCCAAAATATAGTAGCTATACCGAACACAGTTCTGCAGATATAACTGGTTACATTCAGGCATATAGGACAGAAATAAAAATTAATATATCTGTAAAGGGGCATAACTCTGTAAAATATGGGCCGAGGGGAGCCACTTTCGATAGGCGTCTGACTTAGCACCCTGTGAAATAAGAACCGAGACGAATAAGCTGTACCTAACACGGATCTGCAGAAATAACATGTACATTCAGCTACAAATAACAAAATCGGAGATTATTATATCAGAAAGGGGCATAACTCCATAAGCTGAGGCGAGTAATCCTTTGTTGGCTTGTAGAATACAACAATATAAATAAGTTTCTAAAATATAGTAGCTATACCGAGCACAGTTCTGCAGATATAGCTGGTTACATTCAGGCATATAGGACAGAAATAGAAATTATTATATCTGTAAAGGGGCAGAACTCTGTAAAATATGGGCCGAGGGAAGCCACTTTCGATAGGCGTCTGGTTTAGCACTAGATAAATAAGTGTTGAAAATTTGGTGGGTGTGTCTCAAGCGGTTTTGCCTAAAATGCGGTAACGGACGGACGGACGTACGGACGTACGTACATGGCGACGACAATACCCCGAGGCCAAAATGGCCGAGGGGTAAAAACTGTATCGAGCATCTGTGCCATACTTTGTGTGTGAGTAATTAACCTGGATTGTTCAGCGGGACTATAGACATACACTTGGCTTTGACCAACGGTGATCACCGGCAGTTGGGTTGGGTGGACAGGCCGGCATAGGACTGTATGCGTGTTAGATGACAGGATGTGCATACCTATTTGTAAACATGAGAGCTGGTGAGTTTGCTTACACAACTGAATAATAACCTGTCAGAACAGTGAAAACTGAAGTTGGTGTTGTCATTCTACTTTCTAATCTTGCCTTCTGTCTCATTGTAACTTCTGCTGTGTCTTTAGATATACAGAATGGCAACCGAGAATCGGCAGCCATACAATATGATCAGCCATATCAAACAACTACCCTGCAGTTGAATATGGTGAGACACTTGGCCTAAATTTTGTTTTATAGACTTTTATCTGTTGGTCTCGAAGTGCAGGATTCTCCCAATAAATTTGGCAATGTTCCAGAAATACGTTCTATCAAGGACTGTTCAAAGTATTTTGGCATTTTCAATGACATTTATTCACATCATCGTCATAATTTATTTTATCTAGTACATGTGTATCAGATAATATGCTTGGATGGTGCATGTACTGTATTCAATTTGAAGAAGGAAACAAACATCATTTTAAGTGATCTCCTCTCTACATGCTTCTTCGGTTGCAGTTAACTTATGTTGGAAGAAATATTCGGTTACTACAGTGAAACCTGTGAATACGGACACCTGGGTAAACTGATCAACCTCAAACTACCAATATTATCTTGGGTCCGCAATACTTGAGGTATTTTAAACCAGAACTCTCTGTCAAAACTGACACCATAATCTGGTCCCAAGCATGGTCGTTTTACACAGGTTTCACTATACTACAGAAAATCTTCTTATAAAGGTGTTGCCAAGGTGTAACTTTAGGATTACATTTTTCTGTCTTGTCAAGGCCTTAGATTTAATATTGTCACTTTCAGTGCTCCTACAAATTTTCCATCCTGCAAACTCAGCATTTTGGCAGAGGCTGTGGTACCGGTATGCTGAAAGTTAGCTCACTTTCAATGAAGTTTTCAGTGAGGAGGGATGTATTTCCTCACCTGGTATTCTGGTTTGTTGATATCTATAGGACTGATAACAGTGAAGGCTTTCTTTGTTTTGTGGTTGAATGCCCAGGGCTTGTCCATTTCAGCCTTGAGCCAGTAGCGTACACTGCCATGCTTCCCTTCAAATGAGGTAGAAATGCCCCTGGGTGGATGTCAAAATAAAACAATAGGACACGAGATTCATATGGAAGACTATAACAGATACATCACACATATATCGAGTCAAAAGTTTCAGCAAAAAACTTTTTGACATTCACTGATGGCTTTTTCTTGCATGATAATTTAGTTTGGAATGCACAGTCAATAAATATTATATACTGGTAACCTGATAATAACTTGAGTGTGTGGAATATATACAAACTGTGTACAACTGACTGAATAGCCACGTCATGAAGTTGGCATGCATGTATTTCTTTGCTAAATAACATTCTCTTTACCAAAATAATCAGTGATCAGATTTATAAGAACGAGAATTCACACAATGATCATCTTAGCTTTCTAAGGGCATTTCATGTTTCACTTAACACTACCCTTAGATTCCCGCTGTGATTCGGCATGTATTTCACACGGCGTCATCTATCTAGAGGGAGATAACCGAGTTCGAAAGTTGTTCCCAAAGCATGAGGTCAAATGTCGGCCCCATTTAAACGAGCCAATGAAATTATCTGTATTCAAATATTTCTCAGACGTGCAGAGATGTCAGTTTCACGAGGCGCAAGACTGGGGGAGTCTATGCGAGACCAAAACGAAGTTGTGCGAATTAGCTATTTTATTTCTGACTCTAGTGGAGCATGCTTCTTTGTTAAATCATATTACAAACGGCCTAACATATTTGAAAAAAAAATAAAATCGGCGACAGACCACAGGAAAATGATATGCTTTTTATTTTGTGATGGGGGCACTTCGAGGCCCACCATGGGATCGTTTCAATCGATCGCTTTCTGGAGGTGTGTCTTCGTTCTATGAATGTGATTGCACCGATGTCAGATGTAACGGGACCAGTCGGATGTGACCATTTGGGAAACGCCCTATTACATGCAGATAGCACCCGTTACCGCATGGCTACGAGCAGAAGTTTCTACGTATGATCGTGCCATGCGTTCGGATGATGCACAATGATACAATTGGCCCTTATTTATGTGGTTTCTCCTACATTGAACAGGGGACACTAACAATCAGAGTAAAATCTGGGGTGATTGAATATAAATCAGGTGACTGAATTGTTAAAACATTTACAGTATAATAGCATGGAATATATATAGGAACCTAGCATGATCAGTCTGAATAGCCTAAAATGAACATTGCAGAATCTAAAATCTATTCGACATGTTTGCGAGGTGAACTCACAATATTTTGTGTTTTGATAGTCAGTCTACCATAAATTTCAGGAAAAATTTTGTGTTACATTAAATTGCCTCGTTAGTGTTACTGGAAATGATTACAAATCGTTATGGTGATATTATAGAAATGATAAATACTCACTCCATGGGGAGTTCAAATGCAAAGTTGAATTCATGTCTGCCTTCTGTCAGTGTATCTCGCCCTTCCGAAAGCTCTGAAATCAACAAAATTAGAATAGACACTATGTTAATCAATAGTTAATCAACCCATCAAAGGGTTAGACCAGATCCTCTCAGGCATGGCGGAAGCAATTGGTGATTGGGGGACCACTATCACAGCACTAATAGGCGAGGGTCCAGGGGCCGCCCAGGCCCCGGAAGCTCCAGGGGTCTTAGATGACCGGAGACGCGTTCTAGCGTATTTCCGAGTAATAAAACAAGAAATCTTCGCATGCGTAATCTCTGTATATTTTGCCTGTTTTGTTGTTTCTCATTTTTTTTCTTAATATTCTCCTTCAAGAAAATGAGAATGTTCGGAAGTAGAAATAAATTAAATGTTAAATATATATCATTTCTATCACAACATTCATTAAGCTTTAACCATGTCAACAACACAGATGTCTTCTACTTGTCATGCTTGTTGGGGAGCCTAACACAGGTCAACTTATAGGAGTGTGAATGAACCATCCTCCATGATACAGTTCTGTATACCGGTTATTACTGGAACTGTCCGTTTAAAGTATCAACCAAATTGAATGGAGGAGTGAGTGAGTGAGTGAATATGATTTAACGTCGCTTTCAACTATATTTCAGTCATATCACGATGTTGGATCCTATTCCTTTTCACACCCGGGTGGGGTCCTATTCCTTTTCACACCCGGGAACCCCACGGGTGCCTCAGTTAGTCGCCTCTTACAACAAGCTGTCTGAGAAGCTGGAGCCTATTCTTACCATGACCTGCGGTGTGCACAACGACATCCCAGGTCAATCCCCGGCAGCCCCACGGGGCCCAAATTGAATGGAGGGTGTTTTGGGGCAATACGCTACCTTCGTGGAATCTCCATTTAATTAGATTAAAGCTCAGTTTAAGGAAGCTTCTTGATATTGGGGCATGCTAGGAACTGACTTAAGGCATTCCAAACAGAGAGGCATGCTGCGCCGAGTTGGAACTCCTAGGAACTCAATGACATACTTTTTGGAATTGGGCAGACAAAGGATGGCTATGCCATAACAAGAGGGTGAGTGAGCGAGTGAATAGAATTTAACGTCGCTTTCAACAATATTTCAGCTATATCACGACGAACCATCTAAACACCACTCAGCCCAGTTGTGTTCCTGCTACTTCAAAGAAGAAATCTTTGAAGCAGCATGGAACCAGACACCCTCCATCCACCCTATAAAACACTGAGGACAGCGCACAAGACACAGACAGGACGCTTACATGGTGCAATAAAGACAAGTGATATACAGTGCTAGACATCACATTATCAAGTTCCTGTTGCTTCTCAGCAAAATGCATTGAAGCAAGAGGAACCTGAACCCACCCAACCACCAGCCATAACAAGAGGGGAATGGCATAAGCCATTCCAATTGGAACTTACTCTAATCCATCCAGATCAGAACACCACAGTGGGCATGGTATATCCGATTTGCCTAACCGGCATATATGCCATTCCTATCAAGGAATGCCTGTTCTTATTTCAAGAAGCTCCCTAAGTAGAGCAGAAGCTGAAGGACAAACTCTTTGAAAGTCCGAGACGAAACAACATGAGGGCGTGTCTTAAATAAAAAAATGTCGGATAGCCCATTAACATCCGACTTCAAAGCAACCAGATGGAGATAGTGACTGGCACTTAATTCGTTCAAATATGGGCATGTTCGAAGAGATCATAAATAAGCTCAGAAATATTTCCTGTTGAAGTGGCTGATATTCATTGTAGTGTACAAGCTATGCGTCATGGCTTGGATTTGACAAACGAACCATGACTTAATTGGGATTATGGAATGAGCAAGGGTGCCCCTCATGCTTATTGAAAAGTAAAATCTGCATTCAATACAGATATAGGTTTTTCGCTTTATCGCTTTTTTTTATCTGTTTCTGCCTTTTTTTTCTTCTTTTTTTTTTCTTTTTTCTTTTTTTGCTGAAAATATTGGGGGCCCCCCCCCCCCTGTTCTGCCGTGCCTGCCTCTGAAATCAGTGTCAAGACTTCCCTTCAGCTTTTCAACATAGAGATATGGAAGCCTTCATGATGTGTGAAGTACAATTTACCATTTTGTCCCATACATATGTTGATCATGATTTTTTGCCAATTGTGAGGTACATGTATTGGACAAGTGTTCTATCTAAAATACATTACTGTATTGTTTTGGCACTTCTGACTTTTCCAGAGCATCAGTGAAAGAGGCAAATAAAAAGCTCTATCATGGTTAAGAGCTCAAACTTGGCATTGTATCTTTCTGTTTGAATAGTGGGGAGAGAATAGACAGTCTACATACAGCAGAACAGCTGCAGTACAATATGGTAAGCGGAGCTACATTAGTTCGGGGAAATTGCAGAACTCAGAAATGTTGTTGAATGTGGCAGCATTCTGTGAAACAGATTATAACTTATGTTATCTCAACAGCTCTATACCATACTTATTGCAGATTAAAGCATTTAGGCATTTAGCTACGTTTAACGTAGAGTCTAGTACGGTACCCAGCAGGAGCGTCGGAGCACGATTGAAAGTGGGGGGGCTGAACTCTATATCGGCCATGTTAAATGCTGGACTTATAACATTGCAGTCTCAAAAAGTGGGGGGGGGGGCTGTAGCCCCCAGCCCCCCCCTCCCCCCCCTGTTCCACGGTCCCTGCCCAGGGATGTCAATAAGTTTTGAAGTAGCAGGTGGAAGTCATGGAAGTAGGCGGCCAAAAGATTGGACATTTAGTGTTTCAAGTACATTGTATAGAGATTACATGGATGGTGGTTTTGTGCCATTTTGGTCACAGGAGGCCAAAAAGGGACACCAGCTGCCTTCTAATCACATCCCTGAGTACCATAATGCTATGAAGCCGACACACACTCCCACATGTCATTAAAAGATCTGTTCCCACCAGTGCTTACCGCAATGTTCCAATCTATTCAAATGGAATTAGCCTTTATTCTAATCCGCCAGATTAAATTCCAGTACTAACCAATTGTGAAGCTGTGATCAAAACTCAGAGAAATTGGCTTTACCATTTGAGTTTAAGACTACGAAATAGTCTTGAACCAAATGGATGGCAAGGTTGTTTCTAATTTGGAGGGCTTCTCAAAGGGTTCCGGATTCTACACTGGCAAATAAAGATGACGTTTAGCTCATTTGAAGAGAGCGGAACATTGTAGTAAGTGTCGGTGGAAACAGATTCACTTGCAATTTGCAGGCCTACATGTCGGCTCGATAGTGTTAAGGTACGAGACGCTATGTTAATCAAATAGTCCGACACGCAGCCCCTACAAGATATTTTATAAAACTGATTTCTACTATCTGCCAGTTTAACCGGGAAAATCTTCTAGCTGCCGGACCATCCCCAGACGTGAAGAATGTAGCGGTAGTTATTTTTCAATGGCTAAGAATTTAAACATGGCAGAAAATTTGTCTTCTCGGTTCAGGAAAGCTGTGAGAATGCTCAAATAAACTACCCATAGAAAGTTTAGAATGGATTCCAAGTTCGAGAACTAAATTGAAAGGTGGTTTTTATTATTTTGAGTGGAGAAAATGGCATATAAAGTATCGTTTTTTGAGTGCCGGACATTTTGGTCCGGCTGCTAAGTCGATTTTGCCCGTTAAACGGGCAGATCCTACATTCAACAGAAATCAGCACCGATACGGTATTATAAAATATCTTGTAGGGGCTGCATGTCGGCCTAGTTAATTAAAGGATATTGGGTATTCTGCTTAGCAAATGGGTATTTTGTTTTTACCGACAGGGCACGGTGAAAGCATTTGTTCTCCTGCATTTCACAGTGTAGTTCCAAAGTTCTATGTTTCGTTTTTTAGAAATGAGAAAATGTCGCTCATGCTTTGGAAATCGAATCAGCAACATTTGTTGCTGAATTTGACAATAGTTTCTGAATACAGCATAATTTGGCAACTGTTCCCAAATACAACAATGTTTCTGAATTCTGCAATTTCCCGAAGTGACATAATTAAATCATCATGTCAGCCGCAGCGCGGGTATTGATTCATCTCACCTCCTCCAAACAAAACTTGACGTTTGAAGAAATATTCTACTTCTGCATTGTAGTGCTCTGTGTAGGAGCCCAGCCTACTGCCAGTGCTGCGCGATTCTGTCCAGTGAACCTTGGCCACACCACGCATGAAAATTCTCAGTGAACGCATTTTCATATCGCCTTTTAGTTCGACAATCACTTGTCCGCTCACCCTTTCTCCAGGGTGGAAAACGGACTTGTTGTCCACTAAAACAATTTCGAAACATTTTAGTTTGCCCATGGTGTCAGGAGCACGAAATTGCCTGGGCCATAGTGTAAAATGTGTATTTCTCAGGCTTTAACATGTCTCAGGCAGCAAATAGTTTAGACCGAAAGGCTTCAAGGTGGAAAAAACCAAGATTTTCTGTCAAAAATCTGTCAACCAGCCCAGAGATTTTCCCCGGAAGTTGCCTACTTAATGTTTCTTTGGCAGTGAATATTTATTATAATTTTCAGAAATTCAAATTTGTTAATCATTCCAGAAATAAAACTACAACATTTTTGCTTTATGATTTTGGAAGCCTACGTTGCAAAATTTAAATATTGGTTTTATCCAATCAAACGTCAAACTATCCGTAAACGTTAGCCCGTAGTTCATAATATTTCGTCTGCTAGCCCCGACCTTTTTTGTTAACTTGCTCAACATGGCCATGGCGGGCATGGGATCGAAGGCGTGGATGGCAAAACGGATTTCAGTGCTAGTTCTGGGTACATTTGTGTTGGCCTTGTTGAAAGCAAAAGTGGGATTAACAAATGAAGTTACGGGACCAGTTGTAACGGACAAGGTGTGTTTTCTATTTCGTACTTCCCGTGCGAATTTCGTCTATTTTTTTTTTTTGCAGAACAACAACAACATGGAGCCTGGGCTGCTGACGTGGCTACACTGTTACAAAACTTACAAAGAAAGTATTGACCTTCCATGCATGTTGGGGCATACTTTGTAATTGTGTGGCTTAAATCAAAGTTTGAAAAAATAAAATAATGGGAGATCAGAAAACTTGATCGAACAGTTGAGTTTATCATATGGAAATTTGAGATCTATTTGTAACCTGATATCTCAAAGGTCACTCACAGCTCGGGCCTGAATAAAATAGAGTTTGTGTAACCCATAGTTAGAGAATCTTGTTGGAATAATAGTTTTATAGATCAAAACTGCTAGATCTTGCATTAGTATTTGTGATATATATATAGCCTGGTACAAGAGAGTTTCTGGCTACTTGAGAGAACAATGGTGCCTTAAGGACTCGAGATTCTCTTAGGTACATTAGAAATAACAGTGGCTCTGAACAAAAAGATCAGCCAGGCTTTTCTGTCAAATTACGGTGCCATATCCGCCACCTGCGCATTAACTGGAGTATTTTTAACCTAGGGCTCAATGGAGCATAAGGCACGTTAAACTTTATGATCATCACTGCTCACCGCTGATTTCAACCCCCCCCAAAACCTCCCACCCAAAACAGTTTTTTAAAAATAATTTCTGCAATTTTTAAGTCAAATTGTTTCGAGTAACGGGCACCTATGTTTGCCAAAGTATGGATTTCCCAATTAGAATTCAGATCTGCAGCAGACCAATCAGATAACCATTGACATCACCATTCCGTTTGTCACGCTCTCGCTTATCTTCATCTGTTGGCCAGCATTGATGAATATTCATGCTAGATCATGTCGTTTTTAGTTCTACAAATCTAGCCACGTTGCCCTCATTTCTGTGAACAAGAACAATCAAACATAATCATTCTCTTTATATATCTTTTTAACTGATAATTTACTGGTTGAACTTGGTTTTGCAGGCGTGAAGACTTATTGAACTGAAAATATTTTTACGGCCAATCTATTCTTTGTGTTTGAGGAAAAGAACAGATGTGTTTTTTATTGACACTTTCAGTTAATTTATTAGTGCCACCTACCCTTAAGTTCTGTTCTTCGAAGTGGATCTGTCTCTATTATGATTTACTCAAAGAAAAATGGATGTTGGTAAGGAATGTGTCATATCAGGTGTCCCACCTGGATATGACGCGTTTCAACTAAACTGCCCAGATTTGGGTCAATTCTTGTCTTACCTGTTTGATATCTTGGATCACAATGCATGTAAAGTGACAGCTAGGAACCCCACAGTACAGATAAGGATATTCCCCTAATAATTTGATCACCGGAAGTGCAGCAAAAACGGCTTATATCTGGAAATATTCTTGATGGCACCAGCTACAAAGTGTTGCATTTTGTCATTATATGACTTTTCTTCAGTTGGAATGAAGAATGGGAATGTTACTTTTTCTCTGTAACGGTGCTTCACATCAGTTAGACGGCCATTGATATTGATTTTCATTGCGGTAGTATGTAATCCAAGATGGCTGCCATTGACCATCTTGGGTTTCATTCCCCCAAATTGTACCCATCTGTGTTGTGAACGTGACATCTTTATCTATTCCACCCATCAATTTATAAACCTCACCATCCACAAATCCATATACAACTACAGACTTACATTCCAGTGTTACACTACCCATAATACTGCTTCCCAAACCTTCTCAACTTGTCTCAACAATTCCAGGTAAATGTCTCTTTCCACATACACATATCCACTTTCCAAGTTATCTTTAAGGAGAAATTTTAAGCGTATGCTGTACGCTCTCAAACAGGCTAGTTGGCGGAGGACCTGCTAGCTACTCAGCTTGTTTCAATTGGGAACCTGTGGTGCTTAATTTTTACGTAGGAGTATATATTCCAAGAACAAATTACAATGCTCCCAACCTTCCTCATTGATCACCTCTATTGAATAGAACAGAAACTTTAAAATCTGCCGTAATTCGGTTATGTTACATTTACTGAATTTGCAGGTGGAGGCATACGAGTTCTCTAAATGCCCATTTCATTTATTTGTAGTACTGTTTTCGTATATATAAATTCTTTTTCTTATTATTCATTTCAACCTATCTAGACTGCTGATTTAGTATCAGCTTTACAGGAATTCATCGATTCTGAAAAAATCTTCTGAAAATGGTTTGTCGTCATATTTACAGGGGTTGTCTTTTCTTGGCCCATTCATACTTTATCATTCTAGTATTCTGGTAATTCATGGGACCCTTGGCCATGTTGGTGGTTCTGTGGAATTCTGGATGAATCATATGTTGTTAAGTTACAAGAGAAATGTAGTAAGCATGATAAGGCTAGTATTGAGGTCATTCAGTGTTTGAGTTTAAGAGGAGTGATCACTCTCCCTCTATATCACTCTCGTATTTAGCTCTTGTATAACAATCTCTCTTTTCCTTCTTTCTCGACAAATTGTCTACTGGAACTACTTTGGCTCTCCAGCTGTTTTCAAATACATATATCAACCCGGAGTCTCTGATCCTAGAAAATTTGGTTGAATTGTAGGCCTACTATTGTGCCAGAAAACTGCAACCAGAGTGATGAGTGATAAATTGTGATGCAATACAATTGCTGTATTTTACTAGCGTTCATTCTCGAAACTGATTATAGTTTTCTTGAAAGTGTCCAATACACCTTTTTTTGCTTATATTTGCAGGTCTTCTTTGACATTGAGATCGGTGGAGAAAAGATCGGAAGAATAGTTGTTGGACTGTTTGGTGAAATTCTCCCAAAAACTGTGAAAAATTTTAAAACTTTGGCAGAGGGAACTTATGTAAGATATTTTGTTCTCTTCATTCACATTGTATTCACATTTTCTCATTATATCAAATATTTGACACTTGCATAGGAGAAGCAATAAGATATGCTAACATAAAAACCGAAGTATTTATGATTTTCTGCTGTATACATAATAATGAAACCTATTTTGATCAAAACAGAACCTGCATATAACTTTTCTTTCAAATCAAGGGAGACAAATACGTGAATCTAATCACAATAAGGGGAGACAACTTTAATTTCCATGTTGAGTGATCTACTGGTAGTGCATTCTCGTCTCGCGAGACTCCCTACTGCGAGAAAGAGTCTCACGTGTAAATGGGAGCCATCCCCCCAAAATTTGGGGGGTGAGTAGGCGGCGTATGATTTTTACCGTCTGTATCCGGCTTGTCATTGACCTGCTGACTCCGCCGAGTTAGAAGCGAATTGCTAAACATAACGTGGGCTATATAATTGGAAAATGACTCTTTCCGTTTCGGAGCATATCAATCGCGAACAAATTATTGTCGGTATGTATACTTGGCCGTGAAAGCGAGTTATCTAATACAGGAAGTAGTTCGTACAGTTCCGATCCATTCTCAAAGAGAGCCGTATCTACCGCAAGACGGTACATCTTCGGAAAATTTATCCCGGGTTCTTAGTGTGACATTTACTTGATCAGGGCAAGGCAGTTGCAGCATTTCTGTTCTTCATTCACTACATAGTACTGTTCACACGCCCTATGACATGTACTTTTGTTGCTATCATTATGCAAGTTTTGTTGTTAAAAAAATAAAACTGAACGTTGAACTTTATTGATGGCCTACTCGTTTGAAGCAGCAGATATAAATTTAGTTGACCTAGATTCTGCATTGAAGATCAACCATTGAAACGCGGAAAACAACGAATTACGTCAATTATACCGTATTTTCGCCTGCATGTTGTCTGATCGTACTATTCTTGTTTATCTGATGATGTTAAACAATAATGATCTTGTGATCTTTGGGTTAGGTCATAAATTTTCTGAAGATGTACCATTTTGCGTGTCTACCGGCGGGAGAATAGTCCCGGTCGAGCGAGTGATGTCATGCTGCCTCGCTTTGAGATTGGAGATTCAAAAATGTCACCAGTTTACATGAGAGTCGCTTTGGTCTCCCGCGGGTAGACACGGCTCTCTTTGAGAATGCTGGTAGTGATGATTGCAATACACGTACAACGTGTAAGCATACCCTGGTAATCATTGCTGCAGTCATTATATCCTGTGAAGTAAGTTGCAGTAGTTTTTGTAACAAATTTGATATCTGTTTTGCAGGAAAAGGATGGCTATGTTTATTCTTACAAAGGAGCCATCTTTCATAGGATTATAAAGAATTTTGTTGTACAAGGTGGAGATATAACAAGAAGAGATGGCACTGGTGGTAAGCATTATACATTCTCATAGATATAGGGCAGGAAAATTCAATAAACAGTTGTTCCATTCGCAGTCTTGGAACATAACTTCATTACACATGAATTCAGTTCGCAGTGTTCTTCGCAGTGATTTATAATGACTCAAAGTTTGCAGATATCTTCTAGATGAATACCTGATTATATAATCTTACATCTTGTTTATATGCTAGATTTTGAAATGACCTGCCATGTATATTGATAACTATTTTATCAGGGTAACATGGTTACAGCCCTCATGAATAAGAAACACACCACAGAAAATATTTTGTGGCATTGAAATAACACACATTATGATTAAAAATAGCTGAGGTGAACTGAATTTGCTTCAGCATTCACCTCGGCAATTGCTGAATGCTGTGGTTCTTTTCGAGGGATGTGGTTTTTGTGTATTTTGCAGCGCATAAGTTTAATTCAAAATGATCCATCAAAGGTTGTGCTCGAATGAATAAAACGCAGGGCTGTAATGGTGAACACCTTCTGGCAGTTGTAAGTGCAGATGGACTTAACAGTCTGCTTTAACAGTCTCTACTATTTAAGTAACATTTCCAGAGAGGGGCATCTTTGTGACGTCATATCACTTTTCTATGTCAAATAACCGTCTCTCATCAACTTGCCTCTAAATAACATCACACCAATGTCAAGTAGAATTCTAAATTATGTCAAAGATTAAGGCCATCGATGTCGTCTTAATGGAAAGAGCAGGAAACATAGAATATCAATTTTTATATGAGCATACTATTAACATTGAGCATATGAACACATTCCAGCACTGTATTAGATTGTGAATGATATTAAATTTTATCAGTAGACCGCTCATTGTGGAAGTCGTGTTTGGGCAAATCTGCAAATGGCGCTCTAATCCTTAAGATGGCGTCATCAGTTCTAGCAGCCTCGTTTTTTTGTAGGACCAGCTGTGGCAAATATGGCAGTGCTCAGATGCTCGTGAATAAGACACAGAAATGAATAAAATAATATTTTTCTGTGTTAATTGGCAAGAGATATTTGATACACTTCATTTAAAAGGAAAAACCTTTACAATAGAAATGTAATTGAATTGAGTGAAGCATTCCATTTTTATGACATGCGCTCTGCTGAGGGAAAACAAGGAATCAAGTGTTGACGAAGGTTATCATACGTCCTTGTTTTAGCAAGTTCTTAATAAAAAATGTTGAAATTTTCATTTCTCTATTCTTGACATATGGTAATTCTCCTAATAATTCAGTCACTCTATTAAAATTCAACCATCCCCAATTTTGGGGACAAAATTCAATCGGTTCTTCCAATAAATTTGATCAGTCTCTGAAATCATCAAAATAACAAAGAAATAAGGGATTATCTGCATGATTTTGGACCATTTTGTCAACTTCCTGTTCTACTAAATTTGATACCCCCATGTTTTCGAGGTGAGAAATTTCACTTCCTGTGATTAAATTATCAGGGGATTTACCGGAAGTGGAAATTTAGAGATTGAATTCCCACCATTATCACACTCCAATAAGGTTATATCCTGGTCAAAGCATTTCCTGAATGTTTCATATTTGTGCATGGTCTCCTAAGCATGCTAAAAGCAGCATTGTTTATTTCAGGTATGAGTATCTATGGAGGCCAATTTCCAGATGAGAACTTCCAGTTGAAGCATTATGGCCCTGGCTGGCTGAATATGGCTAACTCTGGCCCAGATACAAACACCTCTCAATTCTGTTTTATGTTGACGAAAGCAGAATGGCTGGATGGGAGGCACATGGTATTTGGCAAAGTATTGGACGGAATGGTGAGTTTGCCAGATACATTACTGATTTATATTGTCATCTTTTATGGTAAATATTCTCCAATGGAACTGATTCTCCAGGGCTTGCTTTTCAATGGGCATCCGATTCCCATCAGCATTTTCGCGAAATAATTTACGAGAATCCAACATATTCCTGTAAAATTATAGCAATCTGTGTAGAAATGATAGCTTTGGATTCCCGTAGATTCCGGTCGAGTTAGACTACGAGAATCTGTTTGGATTCCCGTAAATTTTGACGAAAGGCAAGGCCTGTTCTCTATTGAAGTTAATCAGACAGGTTGTGAGACAGATAATCATCAGGATCCATACGCCTCCTGGAAAGTCCTTAAAACTCCTGGAATTGAATTGCTAACCTGGAAAGTCCTGAAAAGTGCTTAAAAATGAAGTTAAACTCCAGGAAGAACTACACTTTCAACTTCTGAGAGAATCAGCTATCTGATACCATGAGTTGCTGTGTCAAAATTTGTTCCTGAACTTCGTTAATTTGCTTGTCTTTGTTGTGAGTTTTGGACTAAAGACTCCTGGAAATTTAAAATTATTGATATGGAAAGTCTTGGAAAACTCCTGGATATTTTTCCTGCTGTAAAAGTATGAACCCTGAATCTTACAACTTGAATAGCATAACCATAACCTTCTTTAGTAACTAACAGTGTAATAAGGAATAAGTGACAAACTTTTCATTTTGATCTCTATATGATTTCAGGATGTTGTGAGGAGAATGGAAGCAGTGGAGACCAATAAAGAGAGGCCGGTTATCGAAGTGTCTGTATCGGACTGTGGCTCATTGCCTCTGGATCGACATTTTGCTGTCTCCACTGACCCTGTGGAAGGGTAGACCTGATGGAGGGGTATTTTATATGTGATCACAAATACAGACAGTGATGTGGCAGTCCTGGGCGTGTTGATTGTTGATCAATTATCATTGTCTTAATCCTGAAACAAACCTTATAATTAATTAATTTTGACAGATGAATTTTGTGCATGTTATCCTCATGTACAAGTACATCTTGGTCAGAACAAAATGTACAACAATCAGATGGAACATTCTGAATGATTGCAATACCTTCATTATCTGGGGCTAAGTTGAGTCTTACTTATTACCTGTTCTAATATTTCTGACTTACAAGTTGCCCACCAAAACTGGGAATTAATGTTCATCATTTACCATAAATGTAACATAAATGGAAATTTTGTGGTTTTATGGATGCTGCCATCTTATCTTTGCACCCGAAATGGTCACTGAACCTTGTGATACCACCTTACAAGCTTGAAAGTTATTATAATGTCAGCATGATCATAGAGGCAATCAACCGTTTTCTAATATCCATTTTAAGCGGTCACTTGCCCAATATTAACGATACTTGCCATATACCGTCCAGTGAGAACTGCTACATGCAGATTAGTAGGCCCTAAAGCGAGTGTTGACCATCCTGTTGTTTTTTTTCAACAGGAATTGGGTGGGGTGGGGTAATCTAATTAAAATTAAATCCTATCTGCTCCCCATTTGGATAGTCGCTTGTAGGATCTAACAGGCTTGCAGTAACTCGCGTGTTAACCAATCCCAGGACCGCTTCATAGTGCTTTGAAGGGAACATTGATGACAAAGAATTTTTGGTTGGCTCAGCCGACTTAGCTGGCTCGCTGGTGGGGTGTCTTTTCATGTTGCCGCGGTCCGACAGTGCGGCACCATAATACGGGGTAAATATATGGACTGATCTTTGGTGTAAGTATTGGGGTAAATGGACACAGTGAACCTATCTCCCCTCCCCGACTGCAAATGGATGAGTCCAGATGCGACCATGATGTCATAATGCTATTAAATATCCATGGTATGGGCGCTCAGAACACCAAATTCAATTGAAATACGTAAGATCCTATATAGCGACATGTACGATTGGGGAGCATTGATAGGATATTAATTTATTAAGATTGGGGGTGGGGTATCTTACAGTTGAACAGAGTAAACGGGAATAATGGTAAAGAATTTTCTTCCACTCCAGTGTCTTCATTTCATTGTACTCCATATGGCTACCAAACATAGCCACCACAATTTGTACAACCTGTTTAGCTATATGATTAAATGTGCATGGGGTGATGCTTAACATCTGAATAATTTTCTCTCGTAGCGAAAGAAACAGATCACTCCTCACTCACATCTAATGCTCAAATGCTAATTTGGTCAACACTCACTCTTTGGGCCAATATATTTAGGAGGTTGTTATGTTAATATTATATATTGTTATATCAATGTCTTCTTTATATTTTGGTATGATGTATTAGTACAAATTTGACAATCTATGCATTCGGTATTTGAATTTGTTTTTTATTCTTATGCTCATATAATAATGATGCCTATTAATGCAGGTGCTTGATCTCTTTAGAAAATCTCTACCTCTTTGTATAATGATGGCTGAAGATGATAAATGTTTTTGAAGTGGTTCTTTTCTTCCTCCGTTTTAGAAATTGTCATTAAGGGAAATCTTCTTCTTAGTCTGCCTACTTGTGAATTTCAAAGAGAATTTGACATACATATAGGTTTGTATTCTCATATCACTCATGAGAAAATTCCTATTTTATTCAAATATAACCCTGTGTATTTGTCTTGTTCACACATTAGATGTAGGTGTACCAAACAGTAAAGTGATATCATATACGGCTAGTCATAATGTTGTTCGCACCTCAGCATACAAAGGGAGCAGAGGTCAGAGTTTAATGAAACCCTTGTTATAATCATCCATGTTTATATTATCAATGTTCTGTTGAAGGTTGTGGACATTTTTCCAGGTAAATAACAAGAAATTAAAAACAATTTCCACCTGATTGAATTTTATTCTTACATGTCCAGGGTGAAAGGGATATTTGATCTGGCCCCTTTGTTATTATGCTTTGCTTATAGAAACATATTTATGCTATACAGGGGTGCAGCTGTTTAATAATAATATGGACAGTGTTTGTAATTCATGTTAAATATATTAATGGTATTTTGTCATTCTTGTTTCACTGATCATGTTGAATCTCAGAATGTATTAATTTACTTTATATAGCTATACATATATTTTAAACTTTAATGCAATTCATTGTACTAAAATATCCGATTTGATTAAAGCTGAGATTACATTTTGGAACGTTCTGGTGTCCAGTTCATACAAGATGATAAAAAAATGAAATTCTGTACTTTGCAGTATTCTTCATAGCTGCTAAAGAAATTAATAGTTACGATTATTTCCCTAATTATTCGCGATGCAGTGATGAAACTCGCCGCTCCAAAAATTGGCTACTTTCGAATTATTTGTCGAGCTAATTCCAACGCTGGAAACTTGGCAAGCATTCCATAAGGGGCCGTGTGTAGACAATCACGCATATTTTCCCCCGACGCGATCAAGTTGGGACGAAATTGCGGGACTGCTGAGTTTCCTGAATCAAGTTTTTTTTTCCATATAGACCGTAAGTAATATTAATTCAGTCTGAGTATATTGTACCGTTTCCCGTTGTTTCTCTGCGCTAAGCCGGTGCTAGGGGCCGTGTGGATACTTCTTAGATACTTCCACATGAACAGTCACAATAAAAGCGCGGCTGAGATACTAAGGCGACGTCCAAGAATCCACCGTTTTCTCGGGTCTGAATGTTGGGATGCCTAGGGATGCTTTCCTGTAGTCATATGTTTGTTGTTTAGTCGCCAGACGTCAAAATTTCTCACCTCTTGCATATCGCTCCAATTTAGTGCCAGATACTCACCTTCTCATAATTTTCATACTGGAGAATAACTTCCCCAACCGATTGTGAGCTTTGAAAAAACGTGATGACCTACATCACTTGGCAAATGACGTTCTCCCGAAGTTTGCCCAAGTGCTACTATCCCGAACCCGAGCCCTCGAATCGACTTATGAATCGCAAATACGGCGAAATGATAAAGCATGATTTGGACAGATCAAAACCTTCAAAATAAAACTATATTGAAAAACTGAGTTCTGTCTGGTTGCTTGTTGCCTTGAATCCAGCAAATGCTTTTTCCAACGCCATGCAATTGGAGAGTTATTGTAGCATAATTTCACAAGTGATATAAAACGCCAATAAACCTATTCATTGGCATAACGTTAGAATGAAATATTGCATGGTGGATGCCAAAGACGTCCTTGTTGTCGATATAGTGATTACCTAAATCATTCACATTGCACATTGGGGATCAGTTCAGATTACGCTATGACATTAATGATTCCATATATATACAGTTGTCAATTCTGGTACAATTCGAACACATTGTTAACGTATACTGAAAGTCAATATGATGTTTCGCTTCGAAACTCCATTCATATGACAAATTTCTAAAATCCCTGATGGAGGCCTATCTCAGTCAAGCCTTGATTGTGATATCATAGGCCCATCACCTTAGAAACTGTTCTCTTGAGAGAGAACTTTGTCAACGATAGAAGATTCACAGGGAAAGCAAGAAGTTAGAAACCATAAAAGGAATACCGGAACACTCTGCAAGCAAGAATGCAAGATCAAAACAACGTCCAAGAATTACATGAAATCAGCACCAGTATTTACCTCAACTAATGTGTGAATTAAACGCAACATGATAAGGGTGGTGGAATAAGATGCCGGCGCACTGACAAAAAGTCAAATGACCCTACAGGTAGAGTGACGGCATAATTCTAAAAACATAACATGAACCCAAACTGCATCACTCTGATTTGTATTCCAGCCACGCTTTTATTGTAGCTGTTGATGTGGACATATTGAATGACATGATCACTTGGCCCCTTGAACCGGTTAGCGGTATTAGATACAAATATTTAAGAGAGATAATTTAATAGTCCTATCAAGTCACCTGCAGAATATAAGGGAAAACCTATGGTGCTAAATTCACAGGTTCTTTTAAAAGACCTTGCATACGCACCCAGCGACGAGTCCAGATTTAGAGGTCACATGTCCCCGGGACAGCTTCCGTTCGCCTGATACACTGCATCAAGATGAGACAAGGGAGTCGGCTGGAATCCCTTGACGACTACAGACTTGGGAAGCCTTAATCTTGAAGTTTTTAAGAATTGGTGTAATTACAAGCGTCTAGTCCGTCATTCATAATCCAGCCGTCGTCCATTAGAGAATATCCGCGTCCATAATCCAAAGACCTATTCCATTTCCATATAACAGTATTAGCACCAAATTCAAAAAGACAAAAGTATACATAAACATGTTTCCTGCAAGAGAGAAGCGGTCAACAGTTTTCAATGATGCCGGCAAGACATCATGATGTTCCAAAATATCAAATCCGTATCGCTGATCAGTATACTAGAAGTGTATACTTCTAAACTCAAAAGACTATAATTTGGTTCAATACTTTCTCACTAGAGATCCACATAGATTTAATATATTCACTGCACGCTGAAGGAGTGGTGAGTGTCATATTCCTTTCTTGAAAAAAAACACAACCGTTGAGTACTTGTAATAAGTCGAGTGAACTTTCGAAGACTTACTAACAGCTTAATTTGATTAGTAATTAATAAATACTAATTTGAAGTAATTTGAAATCATTTTGAGCTTTATCAATTTTTGCTGCACAAGATTCTGCAAGATTCTTTCAATAGTATTTAAGGACTGCCGAAGATGGTGTGTTTGTAATTATTCTCAAAGATTCAGTTCCGATAAGAAGTTATTATGGTGATATTGGATATGGAAAATTGATATGATCAATGGCATCGTTTTCCACCACCCTTTTAATGTTGCTTTTAATTGTTGCCTGTTTATGGCGAGATACTGCTGGTGGACGTTTCGTCCCCCGAGGTTTGCCCTTTGTACAAATCATTGTGGTTGTAGTTTTACGACTTCTAAACATGGTGGAGAATGACGCGCTTGGTCGGCGTCGGGTCTCATAGGTAGTTGTTCTGAATACGAACTTGCATCCAATGAATAGTCCCTCGTTTAGGTTACATATAGTTAATCATTTCCAACAGATGACTTGATAGGGCTATTACATCTTCGCGCTTAAATATTTGTATCTAATATCACTCAAGCCCTTAATTGCTAGGGGTCGTTTGGTCATGTCATTCAATATGACCACATGTGAACATCTGCAATAAAATCGTGGCTGGGATACAAATCATCACAGGGTTCAATTTTGGTTCCTGTGATGTTGTTTAGAAATATGCAGTATATTTGTCTATGGGGTAATATGATTTCTTGTCAGTATTGGTACTTACATTCAATAACTACTATCTGGCGGTCACATAGATTGCCTTTCACCCAGACTGATATTGATCGATTTGATGAAATATTATTATCAAACCATCTGCGAGTACTTCCATCGCTCTATTGATATTCACGAGAAGAAATATCGTTCTTGTAGACCAGATATTTATTATCGGCCTTTAGACGGTTGTATAGGATGAGAACAATACTGTTTTGGTAAGGGCATTCGTACGTCTCTCGAGACTGACCAAGTACGACGCACCATGGAAGCCAAATAGCTTGTGTTTGGCCAGTTGGATAGTTAACGGTTAATGACTTGACAGAGTGGGTGGGGCCTTGTGTTCGAAACCGTCACTTACCGTCAGTCATTCTGAGTAAATAGACTGATTCTCTATAATTTCTATCGATTTCCTCGCTAACTTTCCCGGCACAGAACACTTCGGAAGACAACGGCTGGCAGGAAGAAATTCACCCTTCCACTGACAACCCAAGGCTCTCCGGTTTCGCGTTGTTCATCAATCGACATCGCGTCGAGTTTCAAATGATTATGTCTCATTCGACATTAGGTGGCTTGAAAGGGCAAGAAACGCGAGTTTCATTTCCGCGGGGCGCGAAAGACCTAATCTGGGAGATTTTAGGTGTGTTTTCAATGGGCTTTTCTCCAACGTGGCAAATACTCGAGGTCTACTTTCAGCCCTGAGTTTAGATCGATTACGGTGACTATGTCAACGTTACGCTATCATATAAAAACATCTTGCCATCCACTGGAACTTTAGCGTGCTACGCCGTGACTTCAACTTCCGGTATAGGAATGAAGAGGGCCATGGACAGAGAGGCATTATCGTTTAGATCAGTTTACAACAGGTTAAGGTAATAAGCCTTGGTCAATAATGGTGGCGGTATAATTAACTGATTGATTATTAGGCTACACCGTATATCCTCAAGAAAAGTCTCGGGCTTCTATCGAGAGCCTTATTGTTAGGATCCCTAAACGTTCCAGTCTCAAAATGTAATAGAATAGTTGCCTCCTCTGTATATCCATACAGCAGACAGGTATGGCTGAACGATACGGACGGAATTAGAATTATATTGGCTGATAACTCCAGCAGCCTGATTGGTTACCACAATTTATGTTGTCTTTTATTGGGCCATGGTCGGTCATTCTCCGAGTGTGTGGGTGTTTATTCGGACCCGATAAATTGCGCAATGTGAAGAAAGAGTCTGAATCCAGCAAGAATTTTGAACCGAAGATACTGGCCGATACTGCTCCTGTATGGATATACGTGGGAGGCAGCCAGTGAAATGAAATGACATCGAATTATATCATCATGACCACTCCATGAAAGCATTGTATGTTGTTCATAGAAAATCTCGGCGTCTTTACCGGTAATCTCCGCGTCAATACCGGTAATAATCTCCGCTTCAATTCCGGTAACAATATTTTGTGTTTCAAGTGAAAAATCTACTTTCGGTTTGGCTATTAACATTGGCTTTGGACATTCTGAAATATAGTGTGCGCATAGAGAAGGCCTCTCGTACATGTACATCTGAATTCAATATATGCTGACTTTGTGAAACTATTATCAATGTCAAGTTAAGTTATTATCAATACCAAGTTAATACACCGTGTATTTCTGTTGTTTTAAACTTAAAATTTCATTTAATTTCTCTCAAATCGTTCAATGAAATCTCTCCAATTTATCATCTGTATATTGTAGGATTTTGCTGGCGGACTGTTATTCCCCGTTGAACGACCTTTGTACATAACATTTGGCAAATATACGTAAGTTTATTGTCTTGGTGGAAAATTTAAGCCGTATATCGGGCATTACAAGTTGTTTTTTTCTTTCATGGTTATTCTTGCATTGACCATGTTTACCTCATGATAATTCTACACTCCGGAATCGTTTCCCATTGACCAAAATATCATCACGTGACTTTCGCATTTTGCTGTTTCATCGGGGAATAAACTGTCAAATGATGTGATTCAAAGGTCCGTGTAACCTTGCACAATTCAATTTTCGTTTTTTTGCTTTTGGTTTCTCAAAATCAAAAATTGAAATTTGACCGTCAATTTTCAATTTTCGTTTTTCGTTTTCGGTTTCTCAAAATCAAAAATTGAAATTTGACGTTCAATTTTCGATTTTCGTTTTTCGTTTTACTTCGCGCGAAAATGAAAATCAAATATTGAAAATTGCCTCGATTTGTCCGTTTTTCGTTTTTTGATTTTAACTTTGACGCGTCAATGTTAACTGCGCACGCGCAAGGCTTATGATGTCACTTTCGGTCCGCGGAGTAGTATGAAAAGCGCAAATCGGATTGTTTAGGCAGGTGTGGAGCATAATATGGAAAACCAGTAGGGGGAAAGATTTGGGAGTTTCATTACACTATAGATCCCTGGAGCCAGGCATTCGACCTAGATTATAATGTGCCAACTGTGCATGTGCAGAAGCGAGTAGGCATTCGTGCAGCAGGTGTGATGCATTATATGGAGAACAACGGAGGTGCATACACACGGTAGTTTCATTAAAGTAGGATAGTATAATAAATACGTGGATACCCTAATTCATAACCCCCAAAGGAACTTCCCGCTTCGATGCGTTTGACATCCGCACTTAAAGCGTTGAAGCGTTTTTGACGCTGAACGTTGACGGGCATCTGAACCCTCCAACGATCCAGGTCCCAAAAATAGAGAATGGAGATTGGACCTGAAGCGTTGAAGCATTCAGATGTCTGTCATCAAACGTGGGCGATTGTGTACTTGTTTGAAATGGTGGTTTACGGGCCGCTTATGCGGATTTCGCGGCCCATCACCGCGATGCTTACTCTTATTGGTATTACATCTTTGTTGGTATCTTTATAAATACTATATTTCAAATCAATAACAAATAGCGGTTGTGTGCATGAATGCTGTTCGCTTTTTGGCTCAGGCCTCAATGCCAATAACCAATGAGAACAGCTGGATGCCACCTATCCAGACCTGTCTGGTGCATCTTCACAAGTCCAGCTAAATCGTGAATCTTCGCACAGGGTTTACCTGGACATTTTTGATGATTCGAGTGAGTTCTGGAGTCGTTGCCTCAATCTCGAACATTTCATCCCCAGAGGTTTTTTTGAATTAGCATGTCGGCATCCCAAGGCGGCGGTTTTTGCTTTGACTCACTATGTCGATTTCAGTCTGACATCAAAGTTACGCCAGCGATGTCACATCTCAAACAGTGCAGCTAGCGGATTGTCGTAATGAGCTAGCTGAGCCTGTTCAATAATTGGTTTGATTTAGAGGATACCCCTTGATCTTTTTTTTTATCCAGAACTACCGTGAGCAACTAACCAAGGCAATGTATAGATACCCTAACAAATCGATCAATACACTGGCTTCCGAGGATGGCCTGGTGGGCCACATGCCTCTCACGCTCCACACCTCTTATACGACACGATTTGTGTTTTCTATTCTACTCGGCGTACCGGAAGTGACATCATAACCCGTCCACGTGCGAACCTAACATTGATATGTCAAAGTTAAAATTAAAAAACGAGAAACGGACAAGTCGAGGCAATTTTCAATATTTGATTTTCATTTTTGCGTGAAGCAAAACAAAAAACGAAAATTGAAAATTGACTGTCAAATATCAATTTTCGTTTTTTGTTTTTTTGCAATCCCAGGATCAAAAATTGAAAATTGACGGTCAAATTTCAAACTGTAAACTTGCGAGCTTGTGATAATAATTGTCAGTTTATACCCCGATGAAACTAAAATGCGAAAGTCAATCCTTATAATTCTACTCTCTCATCCTCAGTTGATATGTTTCCATTTTGAGGAAAGGATATAGATTAATTATTAAAAAACTCGTTGGATCACTGACATCGACAGATTGTTGGCCAAAGAAAACACAAAAAACGTTGTTTTCATTTCACATGGTTTTTATTCTACTTGACATTTCTATTCCGTAGCTGATATCTATTTTCGGTAGATACTATCCAGCACCATCATTAAAACTAGGGGACTACATTATGTCAGGGGTTTCAAGGTACCCCATCCACAGGGTTAACACTATGATTCAAGTAAAAAACAGTGATGAATAAATCTTTGATTACGGCTAATTTTCAATGTAGGCTTAATTTTGTGTCACCGGTAGCTTATTTCAATAATGCAATATAAAGTCGTGGATATATACCCTTCAACAGTTGGAATAAATTCATAATTTTGGGACAAGAGAATTTACTGAATTAGCCATCACCTCGACAAAGATCAATCTGAATGAAAATACTTCGGATAATTGAAGACGACTGGATAATCAGCGAATGAATCGGATGAGGCTGTCAACGTCAGCGCGAATGTTTGTACCGTACGGCCACTCTCTATACACTGGGTCCGTACTCCGTAGCTGTACTTAATTAGCCGTGATCGGAGATTTCATCATCACCATCTTTCACTTGAACCGTAACCATTGGGTGCCATGTCAGAGATATACAACAATCTGCGTCTTCACGAAATATAATACCATCAAAAATCAGTAAAGTATGTCAAGATATAGCGTATCTTCGGTTGTATCGTCCAGTGAACATAATCGAAACCTCTCAAGATCGGCTTTTCTTGAAACTCAACTACTTAGATAAAGGACTGGCCATTATTAATTTACCTCGAATCCTGAATGATAAAAGAGGAACGCAACGCTGTACCAAACTACTTTAAGTTCACAGAACCTCCTTGCATTTCATATAAATATACTAAATCTATAGCCACCAAAATATTCAGTTACTCCAACGCTGTCTGGAACTTATAAACGTCGGGAGGCTATAGTTGTGATTGTGAATTGTCGAACTTTATCTATACACCATGAAAACATATTGTGACTGGTGACCTTGATGTGGTGAGTGATAAGGACCTGAAATTACTCCTGATGAAAGGACCTAAATATAGAGAGCCGAGAAGAATAAATCTGAAGGCCGACCGGAAGATAGTCCTGTCTGCATTGGGACAGTACGTTATTGATTGGTTTAAGCGAGAAAAATTTAAACCTACAGTACTCGCTGATTGGCTGGACCTCACCAAGAGCAAGGTCGTTGAAACAATCCGCCATATTGACAGAAGTACTCTTCCCCAAGCAAAACAAGTACTGAGAAACCTCAATTCGCAAGAAGTTCTAGCAAATCTCCAGAGTAAGTTCGTCATAGTCCCAGCAGACAAAGCTCCAAATAATATAATATTCATATGTAAATATTACTATTACCAGGTGCTGGTTAAAGAATTGAGTGTAGACATATCACCATCAAATACGTCTACTTACTCCCAAACTACATTTACTCTGGAAGATTTATTTAACAATCACAAAAAGTTTCTCAGAAAAAGAGGTATTTGTCTTCTAACCAATCATAACGACATACCAAAAGTATACTGGACTCACAAATTGCGTAAATCACCATACAAAGCTAGATTCATAGCTGGTTCTAGAAGCTGCACCACCAAGCTTCTTTCAACCCTATTGACGAGGGCCCTTCAGGAGGTAAAAGCATTTTGGGAACGGTATTGCGCCACTATTTCTAAAAACTCTGGTGTTGAATGTATGTGGATAATGAAAAACTTAAAATGTCTTACAAGCCTATGTTTATGTATACTATGATTGTCTTTTTGAATTTGGTGCTAATACTGTTATATGGAATATGGAATAGGTCTTTGGATTATGGACGCGGATATTCTCTAATGGACGACGGCTGAATTATGAATGACGGACCAGACGCTTGTAATTGCGGAAGAACTTGATGCTAAAGGGCACATACCGTACAGACATGTATCCACATGGGATTTCTCGACTCTCTATACTACAATCCCTCATCAGGACCCTATTGAACGTCTAAGTTCATTAATAGTATCTGTGTTCAAGAAAACTGATCCTAGATATATTAATGTCGGAAGCCATAAAGCATTCTTTAGCTCTACTACATACAAGAGATCATTCATGGGATGTTTCTTTGTTTATAGATTTGCTTGAATTTCTCATTAAAAATATCTATGTGCAATTTGGCAACACAATATATCAGCAGCATATAGGTATCCCAATGGGTACTAATTGTGCATCCCTGTTGGTTGACCTATATCTGTTCTCTTATGAATATGACTTAAGCAGGCGCTTTCAAAAACCGATCCATTCAAAGCCCGTTCCTTCTCATTCACTAAACGCTATACAGACATCTTCTCGCTGTGGGTAATCGCTATATAAATGACCCAGTGAAGGATATATATCCACCTTCACTGGATTTGAAGGAAACTACAGATAGCCTTACAGGCACATCATATTTAGATCTATATCTCTATAAAAATGAAGTGGGCTTTCTCTCTCGTCGACTTTATGAAAAAAGAGATGATTACAATTTCGACATCGTAAACTATCCCTTTCTGGACAGTACTATTCCAGTGGAAGCTGCATATGGCGTATACATACCTCGCCTAGTAGCATTTGCTAGATCCTGTGTTAAATGCGACGATTTTAATCAACGTCACAAAACATTGTTGCAGAAACTTATAAAACAGGGCTATTCCACCAAGCGCCTCCACTCAAAGTTTCTCAAATTTGGTGATACATATCGCATGCTGATGGCAAAATACGAAGGTAGAGTGCAAGATCTATGGCGTTACGTTTCCTAACTTGTGTCTAATTCCGCAGAACCCGGGGCGAGGGGCCGTACGAACCCATGTACTTCAAGATCCTCATGGTGCTCAAATGAACAGTCACAATCAAAGCGTTACCGAGATACATCATTCTGACGACTTTCTTGACAATTCCAAACATTATTGCAAAAAAATCTATATTACAACAGCAAAAACGTTGATAAACATATGTACATTATATGCGAGACAAACAATCAGCAATCAAATTGTCCTTGCCCTTAATATGTCTAATTTCAATATTGTATTCTTGTAACATCAAACTCCATCTCAACAATCTTTGATTTTTGTTTTTCATCTTACTTATGAAAACAAGTGGATTGTGATCACTGAATACAGTAATTGGCAATGATGAAGAAGTAACATAAACATCAAAATGTTGTAAAGCCAATATCATTGCCAAACGTTCTTTCTCAATTGTAGAATAATTTCTCTGATGTTCGTGAAATTTACGTGAAAAATAACATATTGGGTGATCTACACCATCTATATCTTCTTGTAACAAAACGGCACCAGCAGCAACATCACTAGCATCTACAGCCAGTTTAAAAGGTGAATCAAAATCTGGTGCTCAAAGAACTGGCGCGCTCTTGAGTATGGCTTTGCTGGGTCGACATCGGGCCTTACAGACTAGTATTTTGTGTTAAATGCCGTCATTTTCATCTGACGACGATACAGCTCACCAATTCCCAGTGTACGAGTTGTCACAGCGAAACAGCTCACCAATTACCAATATACGAGTTGTCAGAGCATTTCCATCCTAGCTCTCTAGATTTGTATCTAATACCGCTTATGCCGGTGCTAGGGGCCGTGTGGTCATATCACCCAAGTTGCCACATGAACAGGTACAATAAAAGCGTACCTGAGATACAACACATATCACGAATCGTTAGATTCTTGGTATGTGCTTTAGAATAGGTTAACCGAAAGACTATACTGTGAAGTCATGTGACTCTGTCAGTATGTCGGCACCTCTTCCCACTTCCCTTATATGTGTTGTAATTTCAGGTTTTCAAAAGCTGATTCACATTCATCGGTCCAAACAAAACTTGTCCTTTTTATTAAGAGTTGAGTTAAAGGCTCAGTGATATCTGAAAAATTTGTACAAAATTTTCTGTAGTAACCTGCCATACCCAAGAAACGGATTAGTTGTCTCTTACATGTTGGTCTTGGAAATAGCGAGATAGCACTAACCTTAGCATATACAGGCTTTACCTGATCCTGACCTACAACATGACCCAAGAATGCCACACGTGCATGTCCAAATTCACTTTTTCCAAGGTTGACTGTCAGCTTGGCGTCACTTAGTCGATTGAACAGTGCGCGAATTCTCTGTAGATGATCTTCTCATATATAGCTGTAGATAGTGACGTCATCAATGTAAGTCTCACATCCTTTCAAACCAGAAGTCACACAGTTGATGAGACGCTGGAACGTGCCCGGAGAATTTTTCATTCCAAATGGCATGACTTTGTACTGGAACAGATCCTCCGAAGTGACGAATGCTGATATCTCCTTCACACGATCTGTCAGTGGAACTTGCCAAAATCCTTTCAGAAGATCAAACTTTGACACAAACTTGGCACTTCCCACTTTATCAATGCAATCGTCAATGCGTGGAATAGGGAATTAGTCTGTTTTGGTCAATGTGTTCACCTTTCTGTAGTCAGTTCACATCCTGTAACTGTCATCTGGCTTTGGAACGAGGATACAAGGTGAACTCCAGTTACTATTACTTGGTTCAGTGAAGTCATTGTCCAATAAATACTGAATGTCTTTCTTCAGATAGTATTGTTTAATGGGATTCAAACGATATGGGTGCTGCTTCACTGGATTAGAATCTCCGACATTGACGTCAGTCCGAGTGGGGATATCGGGGATATCGGGAAACAAATGTTCATATTGACTGAGCAGAGTTCGAAGTTCTTCCTGACGCGCTGGTTCGAGATGACACAACTTGGAATCCAAATTAAGTAGAATTTCAGGGTTCTGTAATTTCGCCGCTATCATGGGCTTTTCACGAGTTTCATTATTATCAGGGTCAGAACTAACTACACTTACAGGGTGTACAGTACTGTTAGTGCTATCTCTGTCTATTTATAACTTTAACATATTTACATGACATAACTGTTTGTGTTTACGCCTGTCAGGAGTCTGAATTACATAATTAAGGTCACTTAATTTCTTTTCAATGACATAGGGACATTAATATCTAGCCTTAAGTGGTTTATCATAGGTTATTTTCATACATTTTTGTGCTGCCTTTAAATTTGACATGGCCAAATCACATGCTTTATTCAACCTGGTGCGAAAGTCTGACACATATTGTAAGAGACTACATGAGTCAAGATCACTGTCTAGGAACTTTTCCTTTAGCAGTTTAAGTGGTCCTCTAACTGTATGACCAAAGACTAATTCAAATGGACTGAATTACAACACATATAAGGGAAGTGGGAAGAGGTGCCGACATACTGACAGAGCCACATGGCTTCACATTATAGCCTTCCGGTTAACCTATTCTAAAGCACATACCACGAATCTAACGATTCATGATATGTGTTGTATCTTAGATACGCTTTTATTGTACCTGTTCAGGTGGCAACTTGGATGATATGACCACACGGCCCCTAGCACCGGCATAAGCGATATTAGATACAAAACCTATAAGCCGAATGACTCTTGAACAGACTCTCTCATCCCAGTCTTTCTCGGTGTCAAAACAATAAGTCCTAATCATGTTCTGTAATGTCTGATGAAATCTTCCTAATGCGCCTTGACTTTCTGGGTGGTATGCAGATGATTTGTACTGCTTTATTCCCAATTCATGCATGACTTGTTGAAAATTCCTGACATGAAATTAGATCCCTGATCAGACTGAACGGACTGGGATAGGCCGACCAGTGTGAAAAACTAAACTAAGGCCTTAACAATAGTTTTTGCCTTAATATTCCTTAAAGGAATGGCCCCAGGGAACCTGGTTGAAGCACACATGACTGTTAACATGTATTGATTGCTTGACTTTGTTTTTGGTAATGGACCAACACAATCTATAATCACTCTACTAAATTGTTCCTCAAATGCAGGGATTCGTTGTAGAGGGACCTTTGGTATGGTTTGGCTTGGTTTGGTTTTCCTACCATATGACATGTGTGGCAGGACCTAGAAAATTCTGTAACATCTTTCTTTAAATTTGGCCAATAGACATGATTTAGAATTTTGTAATATGTTTTGTTGACACCTAAATGGCCTGAAAGAGGTGTTTCATGGGCTAATCTGAGAATATCTAAACGATATGAATTTGGTACTACAATCTGATACTTAACTGCCCACTCATCATCAGGTGACACATCTGACGGTCGCCATTTGCGCATAAGAACACCACTCTTACAAAAGTAACACACAGGCTCTTGAGTTACATCACACTCATCTATTGCCCCGTCAGACAACTTGAAAATGTCCTTTACACTATACTGTTCATTAACCAGCCGTGATTTTGAAATTTTGTCATTAGAACATTCCAATTTGCTATCAAAATATGGCTTATCAGCCTCATCATTTAAACACACGAAAGTGTCGGCCAAACAAACGTCATCGATGACGTCATCTTCAAGAGACTTTTCAGACTCCTCAGCCAGTTTACTCATGGCTCTAGTAACTGCACAAGCAGGATACAAACTTCAACTGGATCATGGATCTGATCCAAACAAGGCTTGTCAGTTACAATCGGGTTAACCCCGATCTTATCTCCCGCAAGATCATTTCCAAGAAGTAAGTGAACACCCTCAAATGGTAAACTACCTTTAATACCCAACGTAACAGGCCCAGAAATCAAGTCGGAAGACAGATGAACGTTATGGAGCGGAACGGGTGTATAATTTACAGAATCTACCCCTCTGATCAGAACAATACTGCCTGCAGATGAAGAGTCAGAAAACGGCAAGGTATCTGCCAACAAAAGAGACTGGGACGCGCCCGTGTCTCCCAAAATTTTCACAGGAGTAGCATTAGACAAATCACTTGAAAGTGACACAAAACCATTGTGGATAAATGGTTCACAAATCTCCATAACAAGATTTGAAAAACTGTCAACCTGATCTTTGATAGAACTAATAGGAACAGTGTCCCTGGCCATCTTAACGTCATATACACTATGAACGTCACTAACTTGCTTGGGTATAGATCTTGAAGTGAGGAAACCACTGGGTTTTTGAAAGGCTTGATCTTGCTGTTTTCTTTTCAATTAAAACAAAATTAGCCATTAAATGACCTTCGTTGTTACAATAATTGCAAACGGGAGATTTATTTTGAGTGTTAAAAGTGAGTGACTGAGACCTTTGTGTTTGACCTTTGAACTTTGTAACTGGGGGTAAAAGTTTTAGGCCCTGAGAAAGAACGGGTTGTTACCTGAGAGATTAGACTGGAATGAACTTGGCTTAACAGCATTGACAAATGATAATTTGTGTGTCAGAGCTTATTCGTCAGCAAAACGTGCTGTCTGATCTAAAGTGTTGGCATTCTTTTCATCAAGAAATGTTCCAATATCACCATGGATACACCTTTTAAATTCCTCTACCAGCATAAGCTGTCTAAAGCTTTCCAGTTTGTTGTCAATTTTAACCGAGGCACACCACTTCTTCTTTTGAACGAGCAAATTCTACATGCGTCTGAGAGTTTTCTTTTTCACAACTACGAAACTTTTGTCTATAGGCTTCAGGAACTAATTCATAACCTTTAAGGATTAAATCCTTCACTGTATCATACTTTGGTGCTTGCTCTACCGTCAATTGAGTGTAAATATCCCTTGTCTTTCCAATCAAAACACTTTGAAGAAGTAAACTTCCATTTTCTTTTGGCCATTATTAATTTTCAGCAATTTTCTCAAATGCAGAAAATATTTATCAACTTCTTTTTCCTGAAATGGTGGGACGAGACGTATTTGACGAGCTGCATCAAAGTTTGATTGTGATTGTACAGGTGCATGTGCAGGAGGACTTGTTTGCGACTGTAATTCCATATGCTTCATTTCTAACTGAAACTGTCTTTCTCTCTCTCTTTCCTCTTTTATAACTTTTCTCTCTCTAATTCTCTGTCTCTTTCTTTCTCTAATTCCTCTTTTTCTAACTTTCTCTAATTCTCTGTCTCTTTCTTTCTCTAATTTTTCTCTCTCTAATACTAATTTCTTTAATTCCAGCTGATCTTGCAATTCTAATTCCCTTATTCCCAAATCATCAGCTGTTTCCTCAGTTAAATCAAAATCACTATCATCCCAAATTTGTTTGCTAACAAAATGTTTAATAATGAGTTTCTTAATTTCTTGCTTTCTCAAAGATGTTTTAACTTTAATTTGTAGGAATTTACCCAGAGCGAACAAATCCTCTTTGCGTAGTTCGTTAAATACCTCCTGACTAGGCTTTAAGGCAAACTGTGCTGGGTCAAATGACATGCTGATAGTGTACTCCCTGACTTCACAAATTTAGACAATGTTGTAAAGCTGTATCAATTTAGAACTATGTTTCAAAGCTGTCAGCTGATCAATAATGTAAACAAGCTCTCCCGGACAGGCCCCCAATTTCTGTTACGTCAGCTTTTACCGTAACATTAAGACGTGTGAAGTCAAGGATTAACAATCAAATATTTATTTACAATACTAAAATCATATACAATTTAAATAAGGTTAATACAACATATAGATGTATGAAATGTAGTCTTACTGTTCAATGCTATACCGGTGTACACTGTACAGTCCTTGTTGACGCGCACAAATCACTCTTCTGGATAATGGTTATCCAACACTGCTCAGTTGCACACAGTCCCAGTAAATGCCCAATATCCGATAGCCGTTAACAAATAGCGTAGATTATGCAGCAGCCAACAGTTAATACAGAGGAGTAAATAATTCACCAGTCCGTAGTTACAGGCAAATGTAAATCCAGATAGTAACACAGTATAACTGATCCACATAAAAAGCCAGTTTGAATTCCCTCCTGAATGACTGAGTGATGAGCTATTTATACTCTATTGAGGCATTCCAGATCATTCTGCCAATCAAGGAGCTTCTAGAATACACAGCATTACCGCATCATCTGACCTAGATACAATTTACAATAGTTTTTCAGAAAGCTCTAAGTGGTTGACATACATAATAGTACGTAAACAAGCTTGCGTCAGCCCTAGATTCCAGAAACATCCAGAATGTCTAATATACTACAATACCATGACATTATGTATACTATGATTGTCTTTTTGAATTTTCTGTTATATGGAATATGAAATAGGTCTTTGAATTATGGACGCGGATATTCTTTAATGGACGACGGCTGAATTATGAATGACGGACTAGACGCTTGTAATAAAGCCGCTGTCACACAATCCTAACCCCCTTTGCCAAACGGCCAATCTGACGGATAATATCATTCGCCACTGCTCGGCACATTCCGTCGAATTCATAGTACCTCGCGCATTAATGATGTAGGGATTTTACAACTCTCAGCTGTAAACCGTGATCCGCCGCACGTGAGGTACACCACATGCTATAGGATGTATTTCCGCTCACATAGTCCTCGTTGTATTTCTCCTTTATCAGGAGATAAAATATGTATCCAAATGAAATGGATATTCCCTTGAATATACCCCCCCCCCCCCAACGATCTCTTCTAATTTGAGGTGTTTCTCCTGATTTTGCGTCTGAAGCTGATCTCCATGGTAACGGAAGTCATATAGCTGATATGCGCTGTTTGGAGTTTCCCATCTTGACATTTTCAAGTTAAATACTACACTAACGTTCCGTCATTTACCTTGACTTACTGAATAGAGTAAACTGTTCAAACCGAGAAACGCATGTGATGTCATATAGCCAATCAAGATAGGAGCTTGCCAACACCGTGCAGCTAGGATTTTCTTTGATGTCTGCCCGTGTGATCTCCAAATATGGCAAGTGGTGGGTGTATTGATGTTAATTTGCTTCGAATAGCCAATCAAATTTGAATTTTAAAGAGGTCACACATTGCACTTCTCCTAATATGGACCACGGAATATTTATAGCGCTATGACATCACCAGACCTGTATTCTGATCAGATAATGTATTACGTTCAGCCAAGGCAACACGTGTAGTGTTAGACTTGGGTAAGCGAAGATGGGAGTTTCCGCGTTCAACATGGATGCCAATATGAAGTTCTAGCAGTGCAGCACGAGGTACTAATGCCCAACATTATCCGAGGCCGTGTCGAGTGGGATAATTTTGTTCCAACCGAGCGATTAAAGTTTTCACGGGGTAGGATCTACCAAGAAGAGAAATCAGCTGCGGAATAACATCAGTGTCTAGCAGAATTATAAACATATGAATTGAAAACAATTTTTTGCTGTATTTTCTTCTCCCAACTGTACTTATAAAATACTATACTATATAAAATCCAACTCGATAGACGCTGTCTGGTCGCTGAGCCGGCACCGTTTTTGTAATATTTCTTTCGTGTTTTGCCAAAGTTCTTTTCCCAATAATGGAAACATATCAGCGTAGAATTATAAGGATTGACTCTTGCATAATGCGAAAGTTAATCCTTGATTGAGACGTTTACACCATCAGACGCCCTCGATGCTCATCCATAAACATCAAATGAGATATTTGAGCTGATCTGTCATCACAACTCTCGCGAGCTAGCATATTTAATTCAGCTTAAGCCGGTGCTAGGGTCAATGTGATTACTCCATAGTCTCAATTTGCAATAAAAGTATTCTAGAGTCTGAATGTGAGATGCCGATAGAAACCGTCCTGTGCAGTCAAATGGTTGATTTTTAGTCGCCAGACGTTAACCTTTCCCACCTCTTACATATCTCTCAAATTCTGTGTCTTTCTAGTGTTTATTCACGGTGTATTTCTGGAGTATTTATTGTTTGTGTATTTCTGCTTATTGTTTTGTTTGTCTTTCTGTTCTTTATTTACTCTGGTTTCCGTTTGCTGTGTCTTTATGCACTGTGTATTATCCACTGTGTCTATACATTTGTGCCATGCTGGCGTCAATTTGCGTTATCAACATCCTTTCGTATTTTCACTTTTTAATGAATGCGATTCGTGCAATGTGGCAAATTCTAAGTTCACGAAATAATCTATACAATGATACAATGGGAAATATAGTGAATTATTTTACGAGGGTTGTCGACAGATAATTTGCAGAGCCATTGGCCTCGCTAATAACGATGTTTTCTGTCTGAGGCTCATATTAGTAATTGAAAATCGGGACTAATTTCGTCAAAAGACAAAAGGGTGTGATGGCAAAATATGGGATATTCATATGGCCGTGCCTTCAGTCGACTCAGGCATTATTAAAAGTTGCATGGATTTCCGTAATGTTATTAAGAGCAGAAATGAAATTGGTTCGATTTAACACGCAAACCAATAGACCCCATCTGTACGGCCACTGTAGAGGGTGTTTGTGACCGGCTCGGTCCCGCGTAATGAGATTGTCACACCAAACGCGGTAAGAAGATTTTGATGATTCCGCGGAATTGATTTGTATTGATTACGTTCTCTACCCGTCCCGACGGCGCTAAAGGATGATATCACATATGTGTGTATGGCATGTACGATACCTTAAGGTATACTCCCATCTAACTTCTCGGTTTCCCGCTTCCGATGAGGCCACGACGGGTCCGAGATCTCTCCTGCTACCCGAATCAATTCCATGCACTATTTAATGGGTACCGTAACATTGAAACGACCAAAAACACATGGTATTGAGTTTATTTTCAAATTAGCATGAACATGATCATTATTTAGAACAATATGTAGTTTAATTTCAGTTCTTAAATTTAAGTATATATATAACTTAATATAAATTTTACATATTGCACAATAGTTTGGGTATTGCTGGTTGTTTGAAGTTTAACGTCGCACGTAACCTTATTGGTCACACGGCGACGATGACCCAAACAAACATACCCTAACAAAACCCTAACCCTAACAAAAACCTAACCAAAACTACAAAAAAAAAGAATTTCGAATTTTGAAAATTAGGCTCTACAGACACTGATAACAACGGATCCTCAGAGAGTCCAATCTGTTTGGTAATTTAATCTACCTCCTGTGCCAGACAAAGTTTGGGTATTGACGTTACGGCAAACAGACACATACTGGTGATGGTGATGCATTATTATAGTTTCCCAAAACTCCCCTGCTCTCGAATCTTCCATATGCCCTCAGGGGGCTGATTTCGTCAATAGGTCATCACGCGTCAAAGCATTCCTATAGGTACACGATCTCTTTGGCCGCGCTTCATTACGTCACTTTGGTGACAACTCCGTGTGCTTGACGTAGTACTAAAGTAGTCTTCAGATGAAACGGTGTCGTTGGATTTACACCACACGATTTACCACACGACGTCGGGCATTATAGGTAGGGTTTTCTGGTTATTTTACCAATTGAGTATGTGGTGCCGATCTTCTGTGTTTCGTGGTTGTCATTTCACCATCGCCTTCTTTTAAGTGATTGGTAATATCGGCATTCGACATATCCAGCAGAGCAATATCAGGGAGAATCACGCGGACTCTTGTTAGGCTGTATGGGACTTTCGGTGGTAGCATCGTGTGTGGTCTGTTTATTTTAATTTGAGAAAGAGTCCACGAAATCCCGTAGCGGGGACCCGTCGCGGAGGATCTACTGCGCTGCTCCATATAAGGGATCACAAAAGCCGTGATCCAAACGAGTCCAGTAGCAACAGTACAATACCATATAGGCCCATCACCTCAGAAACTATTCTCAGATAAACTTCATGCGAGAGTTGTCAACGATAGAAGATTTACAGGGAAAGCAAAAATTAAGTTAGAAACCATAAAAGGAATACCGGAACACTCTCTGCAAGCAAGAATGCAAGATCAAAACAACGTCCAAGAATCATATGGAATCACACGAGTATGATGTGGTCCTCATCACGGATTTACCTAAACTAATGTGTAAATTAAACGCAGGATGACAAGGGTGGCGGAAAAGATGCGAGCATACTGACCTGACTGACAAGAAGTTAAATGACACAGGTAGAGTGACAGCATAATTCTAACCTAACCCAAACTGCATTCCTGTAATTTGTCTTTCAGCCACGCTTTTATTGTAGCTGTTCATGTGGACATCTTACATGGCATGACCGCACTGCCCCTTGCACCGGCGTTAGCGGTATTAGATACAAATATATAAGAGCAGTGACGTAATAGCCCTATCAAGTCACCTGTAGGCAATGGGAAAACCTATGATGCTACATTCACAGAGGGACCTCACAGAAACATCGCAAAACGATCGTCATTGACCACTAAATTTGCATTTCGCCACGAACAGGAGTATCAGAATTATTAGCGAAACAACGTGGCCAGCAAACATTATGGACCAATAATGGCAGGAGAGAAAGGTCATTGACAAGGAGTCGTTCCTCACGACCCAGCAGTCCACATTTAGAGAGCTCAAGTGTCACCGGGGCAGCTCCCGTTCATCAGACTACTAATAATTTTGTTACTTGTTATGTATTAGCATAAAAATCGCCAAAAATCCGGAAGACTCTCGATGCATAAATCCACTTGCCATGACAATATTCATCTTGTGGGGCATTAACTGTTAAAATCTTGACAGGAGTTGACCATGGAAATTTCAAATTACCGCCATTGACAGCTGACCGGTGTTACCGAATGTCATTCAATTTGTAAATACGGAGCCTTCTCACCCCTCGATGATCATGTCTCCATCCGTCATGCTTTCCTCAAAGTGGCACAATCAACACCAGGAAGTACTGTTTGAAGCCTCACCTGCAATTTGAAACATCAGATATATCAGAAATGATGAAAAATCACAAATACACAATGATCTGCTCTCAAATTTCTAAACAATGTAGTTCAAGGGCTCCGACCCGGAAGTGATTAACTCTTTAACCTGATCGACCGTCACCCGTCGGCAAGTAACTGACAAACAGGTGCGGTTTGGAGTGCCAAAATGAAATATCACGTACAAAAGAAATTTTTCAGTCAGCATAAAGTATATTATCTTGTCTTATGCTCTGAGTATTTTGTAGGCCCTGGGTCTTAGAGTTTTTTAATAACAGCATGTTGAAGTAGTGGATTTGTGCAAAATCGTCCATTTGAGGTGAAAACAGCACATTTTTCTCTCCGTAAACATAAGAAGCCAGTCCAGAACCAAAACCGTGTTTGGGCAACAACAAACTATTGACACGGTCAATATTTCGGGGTTAAGTTTATCTTGGTTCTCGACTGGCTTCATATGTTTACGGAGAGAAAAGTGTGCTGTTTTCACCTCAAAATAGACGATTTTGTACAAATCCACTACTTCAAGATGCTGTTATTAAAAAAATATAAGACCCAGGGCCTACAAAATACTCCGAGCATAAGATAATATGCTTTACGCTCGCTGAAAAATTTCTTTCTTATGGGATATTTCATTTTGGCACTGCAAACCGCATCTCGTAGGGGTCAAAATCTCATTAAACCGCACCAGTTCCTTTCCTTTCGTTAGCAATCAAGGACTGCCAAAGATGTTGTGTTTGTAATTATTTTCAGTTCTGACAAATAGTTATGATGTTATTGGATATGGAAAATTGATACAATCAGTAGTTATTTTTCTAACGTGATACTTTGGAAATTATTTCAAACAAGTGACCACGAGAGCTTATATCATAATGCAAAGCCAAAATGAAGATAAATTATGTCTTTTTCAGTGACTTTCGTCAACTGAAGGTGTAGAGAGTGTCTAGAACGGATTTATATGCATGCACGAAAATTCTACCTCCGTATTCTGTAGATTGCCTTCCACGCAGAATGATATTGATCAATTTGATGAAATGCTTAATTATTATCAAACCATCTACGAGTACTTCCATCGCTCTATTGATATTCACGAGCAGAAATATCGTTCTTGTAGACCAGATATTTATTATCGGCCTACAGACAGTTACATAAGATGAGAACAATTAATACTGTTTTGGTAAGGGCATTATTGACCCGCCTTTGTATGTTACTCCTTCGGGGACCCTTCCATTCGTACGTCTCCCCAGACTGACCCAGTACGACGCACCTGTGTTTGGCCAGTTGGATAGTTAACGGTTAATAACTTGACATAGTGGATGGGGCCTTGTGTTCGAAGCCGTCACTTACCGTCAGTCATTCTAGGTAAATATACTCTGATTCTCTGTAATTTCTATCGCTTTCCTCGCTAACTTTCCCGGCACACTTCGGAAGACAACGGCTAGCAGGAAGAAATTCACCCTTCCACTGACAACTCAAGGCTCTCCGGTTTCGCTTTGTTGATTGATCGACGTCGCGTCGAGTTTCAAATGATTATGTCTCATTCGACATTAGGTGGCTTGAAAGGACAAGGAACACGAGTTTCATTTCCGCCGGGCGGGCGTGAAAGACCTAATCTGGGAGATTTTAGGGTGTTTTCACTTATCTCCTCAAGAAAAGTCTCTGGCTTCTATCGAGAGCCTTATTGTTAGAACCCCTAAACGTTCCAGTCTCAAAATGTAATAGAATGGTTGCCTCTGTATATCCATACAGCAGACAGGTACCGCTGAACGATACGGACGGAATTCGAATTATAGTGGCTGATAATTCCAGCAGATGATTGGCTAGCACAATTTAGGTCGTCTTTCATTGGGCCATGGTCGTTCAATCTCCGAGTCTGTTGCTGTTTATTTGGACCCGATAAATTGTGCAATGTTGAGAAAAATTCTAAATCCAGCATTTTGCCAGCAAGAATTTTGGACCGAAGATACCGGTCACTACTGGTCTACTGTATGGATATACGGGGCAGGTAAAGTTGGATTGACATCGAATTATATCAGTAGTAGATAAAACACGGCAGAAGGCCCCTTTTCCAGGGAGGTAACTCTTGGTGCCCTTTTTTCCAGGTTAAAGTATAGGGGGCGCCACATCGCCTTTCACCTCTGTGGCGCCAGGGGGCGCCACCAGCTCAAGGTCACGTGGAGGTCAAAAGTAGTTCCGGCAACCTTTAACCTTTGTATTCTTCCGCGGTCTGGTGGTGATGCCGTCACTCCCGCGGACAGAAAGTAGTCCCATGTCAACCAAGTGACTTCCAATGTTAATGTATACGGGGAATGCCTAAAAAGAGTATGGGAATAGACGTTTTGTGACCGGGGTGGGTCCCTAGTGGACCGAATGGGTCGAGTGAGGTGTCAAAGTGAAGCGCTCCTCTAGGGCCATTCAGTCATGGGTGGGTGCATGTAAAATTAGGATTTTTTCCCGAAAATATAAAAAGCGAAACACGGACTTTACCCCTAAAATAGGGGAAAACCCCTATCAACTCTAGCCAAAGGGGCTAATATCGGTCACCTCCGTGTCTTTTCGGTCAGGTCCGTGTCTCTTCGGGTATGCGCGGATGAAAGTCGGGTCAAAAGGTCACATACAGGTCAAAAGGTCCAAGGTCTCCCTTTCGGCAAGGTTCGGCAACAATGTTGCGGCATCGATATACAGAGCTTGAACCCAAAAAGGAGATTGTAAATTAACCTGGGAAGGATGGGCAGTTCCATTTGGACCAATCAGCGATCGAGAAAAAGAGCCAATGAGCGATCGATAAAAGAACCAATGGACGGGTACTAGAATTTCGCTCACGTCTGCGCCTACATCCGGGTACTAGGATGCTTTCGCCTACGTCCGCGCCTACATACAGGTTCTTATACAACCGGGTAATGTTTTCTGGACATGGATGGGTTACCTTTGGCCCCATTCTAGGCCACTGATTGGCTAATACGGTGTTCAAAGCCAGTTTCATGCATTATGCTCATATAGAAAACACGCAAGACAGGGTTTTTTGGTGAGATATCATTTTTTTATTCAGTAACAACAACAACGTGAGAACAACCACGTGAAAACTGAAGCCCAGAACAGGGGGCTTGTACATTGAAAGAACTGAAGCCCAGAACAGGGGGCTTGTAAACTTAAGCCCAGAACAGGGGCTTGTACATTGAAAGAACTTAAGCCCAGAACGGGGCTTGTACATTGAAATGATGGACGGCCCAGTCATATACGAGTACATCGCGGTCCTCGGCCTTGGGGTACTCGTCAAACATCTGTACGATGGTAGATAAGGTTCTGCCCCGGCATCGATGGTACAGGTAAAACAAGCAATATTGTCCACACACGCTACTGGTCAGGCTTTGCAACGTTTGACTGTTCCAACACCACGTCTCTGTGCCTTGATCCATGAAGTCTCTTAAATCGGGATGGAGGGGTGGCAGGCCGTACGCGTCAAAGTATTCGCCCTGCGCTTCTGTCAAGTACACGGCCACCCAATGTTCACCGGGCCGATCCATCGGGTCCGTGTTGAGAACGTAAGCAGCAGGATACATACGGTCTAATGGGAACACATCTCGGGCGAACACCCCTTGAAAGACCATACGTGTCCCTGGGTCATTCTCCAGCACGGTGGTTATCTGGTCTGTATCCATGTTAGGTGGCAAAGTCACACAGGACGTTGCGCGCCTTGTCCACTTGAATGATGTCAAACTCGGCGTAGCAGATCACATTGACGATGGTCCCGAGGGCTCGTGCAAAGTGGATTTCCAACCGTAAATTGCCTTGCTTGGCCAGGGCCAGCTGATGGTCGTTCTCTAAGGTGGGGGTCAGATCGAAACAGAACAACGTGTATCCGTTCGCGTAGTTCTCCCGACTGATCATATTCCATTCGTCCTGGTTGATTTGACCGGTGGCTGTAAACAGGCTCTGATAGGCTCGAATGAAATTCCTGCGCCCAAAGTTCGGTGTTAAGGCCGCGGCTGGGACCTGTTGTCCATCCACATGGAGGGCCACAAAATTGATGCCGAAATGTTTAAAATCAAACGGATTTTCTGGGTAGGCTCCGCTGAAACTGGTATTTTCCACACAGGCCAGGATCAATCGCTTGGGTAGTTTCCCCAGGAACAGGTTTTCTTTGTTGGCGCTCATATTTCCAGCAGGCATGAACTCCTTGGGGGTATCGTATTGGCCTTCGGGGAGGGTGAGTCGTTTGCCTTCGTAGGTCACCTCGTACCACACTTCATTGGCTCGCACGTTGTACCACGAGTAAGGGTATTGGATATCCACGAGGCCACATTCCCATCGTCCAGGTAAATGCAACGGTTGCGGTAACTGGGTCACGTACTTGGCCACGGTGTTGTCAGGAAACAGATCCAGCGAACTGTTACTGGGTAGGGTGAGGTAAAACATGGCGACTGAGCTGTCCTGCTGCTGCTGTTGGTTTCAATAGGTGTTCCAGGCCTTGGGCGGTTGTGTCCGGCGTCGTGTTCGTCGCGGTGACTTGCTACGTGTCACGGCTCTGGAGATGTGGGGTGTCTTGATCAAGGGTGGTTTTTTAAAGGTCTGAAAAGAAGGTGCCCGTTGTGGTGGTGGTGTTTTGGGGGGTGACTCCGGTTCCCATTCGGCTTCCCAAGAAGGTAGTGGGCCACTCGGCGATTGCTGGGTCCGCTGCATAAAGGCCCAGCGGGGGGGATTCTCTACCAATTCCTGTGGTACATGCATGTCTTTCAAGCCTTGAGCGAAGACCTCCCATCCTCGAGGATCTGTGTGCGACCTGCGTTGACGCATCAGGTCATTCACTAAATCCGTCATGTGGGTCCCGGGGACCACCTGATTCTGTACCAGAAGTTCGCCTTTATCATTCCAAGTCATGGTAGGATTCTGTTTCATCCGTTGTAATACCAGGCCAGCTTGTTTCTTGAACGATGCAGGTACACTCTTCAGGACTTCGTCTTCGACCCACTGTGGGGCTGTGGGTGGTACCCCTGGTAATGGCAGCTGTTGGAGCGGTGCTGAGGTCGTCGGTGTGTCGCGTGGTGGTGGTGGTGGTGGTGGGGTGGAGAGGGTTTTGTATTGGTCCATGAACGTCATGTACCGTTGAAGCGTCTCATTGTACCGTTGTACTTTCTCACTGTCGCTTAACCCCGGACTCTGTAAGATCTGTTGCATCTCTCCATCGAGGGTGTTTATGGTCTTCACCGTAGGTGGGACACGGTAGGGCGATTGGAGGTTTTGAAGGAACCGTGGTTCGACGAGGACCATTTTCTTCGTGTGGTTCATTGTCGACCGAAGAGTCCACCCAATACTGGACCCAACACGGAAGCGGCCAACGGTGCTAAGATGGCCCCGAGAAAGCCGCCTTTCTGTAACACCTTTTTCTTTTGTGTTTGAGGGACCCACTTGTGGACTAGGGTTCGGAGACCTGTCTTATGCTTGGCCAACTTGGTCTTCTGGGCCGGAGTCAGTGGTACGTTGCCTTTTAACAGGTTGTACCCGATCTCGCACAGACAGCGTACAAGGTCAGGGTCCGCACCGCGTACAATGGTTCGGACCAACTCGGGTGGGGCCATCTTCAATACACGGAGCGCCGGAGCGTGCTTCCGTACTCGCGCAGACATCATGTACAACTAATGCTAGAACCCACAACTCTGCTCTTTTTATCTACTTCAGAGAACAGAGACAAAGACAACCATGCTGTGGTATTAATTCTTTTTATTATCCCCATCATCAAACACACACACCCCAGCTGGGGGCGCCACTGTGGGTGTGTTTACATTATTTTTGCATGTACACGTGGTGGTTCTCTCCGGGAAAGATGCCGGCCCGTAGTCGAAGGTGGTCGGGGGTGGCTTGCTTGAGGTCGAAGAGCATATACCCGTGCTGAGGGGTTGTGGCATCTTTAAAGGCTTCCAACGCAAACGGTGTGCGGCCGGGATACATCTGTCTCGCCAGGTGCAGCGGTTGAGTGGTATCTCTCGGGTTTTTGAAGACCACCAGGTAGTGGGCATTTAAGCTGATATTCCGATGTTCTTTGTTTTTACTGAACAGATTCTGCACAATGTAGATGATGCTGAGCCGTCGATGATGGCTGCCTTTGGTAAAGAGTTGGGTGACCCGCGCTTCCGTCTCCGCCATGAGATCATTCAGAACCACCAAGGTGTCGGGTTCCAAATCGGCCAGGTTAGGTAGGCCTTCCACGAACGTGATGTGGGGCATTACTGCATACGCTTCCTGCCATTCTCCGTAACACCACACGACTCTGGCAATGGGTGGGGTGATCATGCTGTCGGCGTGTTGAAGGAGCTTCCTGACGAATTGCGTTTTGCCGGAGCCCGTCGGTCCTGCGATGACGCAAGTGAAGGGATGCTGCCACCGAGGGTCCATGGTTCGAGCTGTATGCGCTGTCGTGGTAACCCGCTCTTGTAAATTTCGTACGAGTGAACTGGAGTGGTGGTGGTGGGTACAACGTCGGTCGTGGTTGTCTGTTCACTGTGAGTGATGATGGTGGTGGGTATAACGTCGGTCGTCGTTGTCTGTTCAGTGTGAGGGATGAAAGCCGGTGGGTTTTTAGACGTAGTGGGTGTACTTGTTGTAGGTGTGGAGCTTGGTGTGAAGCTCGATGGGGCTTGTACACGGGGTGTGGTGGTGACTGGGCTCGATACGGGGTTGACTGGTGCTATTTGTAGACCGGTTTCACTGATGGCTGGTGTTCTCAGTTGGTTAAGTAACGTGCTGACATAGGCTACGTCGTAAAACACACCTCCGTACAACACACTCAGCAGGCTTAGCACTATGACCACAAAGCCCACTTGCGCTTTGCGCGTTTTGGGAGACGCTGTGTTCAGAGGCAGCTGCTGTTTGTCCATAGCACTGTGGTCGGACGTGGAATGAAGGATGACGGCAGTGGTGTCTGGCTTTATAGTCGTTTCACCTGGTTGGCAGCGACCCAGGAATTGAAGGAACTGGGCCAGCCTTGCCAATTGACGAAATGAAACAGTTTGCCACGTCGACGTTCCGTTTTCAAAATCTGCTCCACCGTGTAGTAGTCTTGCTGTGTTTTTACGACAGACTGTAATTCCGTCTCGTAAAACGTCCCTAGCAACGGTTCCCCTTGAAGATCTTCCAGTTCATAGACTCGCTGCTGTCGGGGTATGCGCCGTTTAATCAGGAAGTGCTCATCGCTCCAGTTGGGCAAGTAACTTTTCTCAAATTGACCTTTGACTTTACTGATCCGTACAGGGTCCCCGACCTTGTACACCGCCTTCGTCGTTCGCTGCGATTGCCTGGGGCACAAGACACGGCGGACTTGGGCTTCATTGCGTTGGGTCACGGTAATGGGGGCTCTCTCTATACTCCGGTGATAGGCTCGATTGTAACCACTCACAAGTTTCGGGAGAACATCGATGTACCGCCTTGTATTCTTATAGGTGAAATATTTATACATGCGGCCTTTGAATGTCCTGTTGAACCTTTCCACCACGGAAGCCTTGGTCTCGTTGTACGTATGGAAGAAAAACACCTTCTGGGCTTTTAAAAACTGTTGGAACGGTCTGTTGAGGAATTCCGTGCCTTCGTCGGTTTGCAAATACAAAGGTTGCGCCCGGTCTTGAAGATGTCTTTGAACGCCGCTATGAGATTCGCCCCCGTTTTCGTCCGGATGGGTACCACCCACGCATACTTGGATAGGATATCGATGCACGTCAAGATATACCGATTCCCATCGTTGAGTTTGGCAAAGGCGCTCATATCGACCAAATCCGCTTGCCACTGGGCATCTATTCCTCCCACAATGACCCGGTTCCGTAGAAAATGGCGACGGACAGCTCGATGTAAGGTATAGGTGTCTTGTCTTCTTAACCAATCTCGGACGTGGGCACGTTGTATCCCGTGGGGTTTGGCCGCTCGATAGAGAGCCGACAATGCACTCTAGGCCGCCGGACTGTCGGGACTGTAGTATAAGTTATCCAACACCTTCTCCCAGCGCTTCATGGTGACAAAATGATGATGCACCCTGGCTCTATCGTTTATTTATAACCGGTATATCTTGGGCCGGAGTTTCTTTCTGATTTTCTTCATTGGCTTTCACAGTGTCCATGGTAAATGACCAGTCCAACTCGTCTGATGACCGCTTGATAAGCACTTCATCCACATCCACCACGGCATCTTCCAATGCAGACCACAGATCAGGGTGAAGGGTAAAATGCACTGTACCTCCATCTAGCCGAGCCAATTGAGCAAAGAAAGGGCCGCGTCGGATGTACACATCGTGACACAAGTGGATGAGGTCGCCGTCCAGTTCACCAGACAACACCCGTTTGAATTTGGGACAGACGAATGTGGGCCAGGCACGGTTGTGTAGGGTCCGCGTCACAGATGTCTCCCACCTCCTCCATGATATCGACCGTATCCGCATAAACGTGCAGGAAAACCTCGGGGGTCAAGCTGAGATACGCCAGTATTATATGCTCCGTCATGGTCAGTACGTGAATGGTACCAGATTTGACTGTCTCTCGTATTTATAGGGGGGAGAACCCCGTGAGATCAAAGGATCGGGTGGTCAAAGTCTAGCCGGGTAATCAATGGCATCGTCGTCTGGTTCATTGCTAGACATTTGTTCATTGGGCTCTGCCGCCGCTTCTCTCAGTGCACGAGCCCACTCCAACTCGTCTGATGACCGCTCGTCCGGTGTAAACAGCTGGTCCACAATAGGCACCACTTTCTCGAAGGCTGTCCACAGATCGGGGTCTATGGTGAAGCCTTGCGTAGGGTCTTGGTAACGGCCCAGGCGTGGGAAG
>JAVTVY010019908.1:0-79504 GCA_036873755.1 Hanleya hanleyi | reverse complement strand
ATTGTCTTTTTTCAATTTTGTGCTAATGCTGCTATATGGAAAATGGAAAACGTTTTAGGATTAGACTGGATTGGACGCGAATATTCTATAATGGACGACCACTGAATTATGAATGATGGAACATACGCTTGTAATACAATTTATTGAGAATATTCCAAAATTAGGTACATATGTATTTGCTCGAAACTGCAATTAATTGATACTAGGACAGCGCGCTAAATCATTGATTTCGAATGAAAATCATTTTAGTATTGGAGAATAAGAGGAGATACAAACAGATGGAATTCATACTCACTGTTCCGATTCAAGCGAAATACAGGGTTGTTATTGTGTAGCTCAAAGTTCCGGGCCTAATATCTAACTCAAACTAACATAATCTTTTAAATACAAAGACGTTTGATGAAAACGACAAAAAAAATATCCACAATATATCTAGAAAAAAGAACATTTCTTTTGTCCAAGATATACATATATACACACATTAGCGGTGGCAATTATAAGCTTTTAGGTTAATTAACAGTGATCTTTCGAGAAAACTTCTGAACATAAAAAATGACATATTTGGCTATTAAAAATGACTGGTGTGAAAGATGAAGCATTGAAATGTTTTAACGGGTAGATATTCTCATACACGCATTACGCCATCTGTACCTGGTAAACAAATGTGATCCTATTACACAGTTGGAACATCCTAGTACTTCATAAAAAATACTACTCGTGGAAGTCAGAGACTCTTCTACTCCAGATACCTCCACCCCTATCCCCAAACCCAGAACAAAAGAGCATTTTCTCTGAGGTACGGGAAAGTTCAACACACAATTAAAAGCAGCCTTTAAAGGTGGTGGGAAAACATGCCAGCGTGCTGACAAAAATGCATATATCAGGCCAATATTCCGAGTGCATATGACATAATCGCAGGTCATCACAGGAACAAAAATATGATGCCAGTTATCATTTGTATCTCAACCACTCTTTGTTTATAGTTGTTCATGTGGACAGCTTGACTGACATGAACACATGCACCTTAGCACCAGTATTAGATATAAATGTTCAAGAGCAAGGCATCATATGTAAAGAGATGGACTATTTCGCCGGTGGATGAACGAAACAGCCCAAACGGGAAGACAGTAGTAGAATAAACAACTTCTTATTCAGAACACAAGTCTGTGAGGCCCGACGCCTATCAAGCGATTCATTCTTCACCATGTCAACTAAAATCACAATGATTTGTACAGAGGGCAAGCCTCGTTGGGGAAAGGTTCACCATAGAAAGCCGTTATTTGCAGAGTCATATGCGAAAATCGTCATGGGTAAGTTCAAAATGGGGAAACGAAAACGAGGCCCTTTGTAAGTTTCATAATAGGTGTATTTGCCTGATAATCTTCTATCACATCAAGAAGAGAAATCAAAATATAATTTACTATATCAGCCGAAAAAATGCCTTATTAACAGTATTTATTGGGCAACACCATATACCAATACCATATAGTTATCTCAATGGACACAACATGTGCACCACTTTTGGCAGACCTAAATCTATTCTTGTATGGATAGGCCCTTTTGTAGAAATTGCCAAAAGACAAGCATTTCAATGCCCTTCCTTTGCATTCACCAAACCCTATGTGGGCGATCTCCGAGTATTGGATAATCCCTATATTAGCGGTGCTGTGATGGATATATATCCCCTGTATGGTGAATAGCCCATACTGAACATCACATCTGGAACTATAGCTTCACAAACATAAGAAGGGCTTGCTCTCATGTCGACTTTACGAAACGAGAGGCGGTTTTCCAATTTTGAAATATTTAGCTACCCATTTCTGGATACCATCTGCAAATTGTCCGGTAGTCAGTCAGCGAGTGAGTGAGTCCATCCGAATCTTTTCATCGGCAAAATGAGGAGAACCGTTGATATTAGAATCTTGATTTTTTGCATGAAGTTGCATTAGGTGACTGTTGCCAGCAAGATCTGAGCTGACCGAATTGATTGATTTATAATTATTTATAATTATTGTTTTTTATTCTTTATTGATGGCCAGTGATGGTCATGCCCATCGGGAACCCTTGGCTGTATGTTTCACTGTGATTTTTGAAGGTTCCCTGATACAGCATATCACGTTGGACACACCGGTTCTCGTAAAATCATCGAAGTTAAGCGACTTTGAGCCCGGTCAAGACTTGGATGGATGACCTCGTGCTGTACTGCTGGGCTGATAAGTGGGAAATAGGAACTAAAGGCGATAATAGTTGCTACGCTAATGACTCACCAGCGGTGACATCTGGGAAAGTTAATAGTACCCACTGTCAATTAGAGACTGGCATATAAATTCTCTCACGGTAGCACATAGGGTCCCCAAGTCATCTCTCGTGTACACACTCACATCATATCAAACCCTACTTCGTAGATCCTGTGACGTTAGTCACATTGCCATGTTCTAGGAGGACGGCATATACATATTTTGCCTGGTTCCATTATCCTAATAATGACAACAGAGTAGATTCTTAAAACAATCGCAGTCTGCACTTAAATATTACATAAAACAATTTTAGATTGCAGTTGAATACTAGTATTACATAAACAACTGTATAGTTAAATGTGCATATAAACAACTCTACTGTACTAAAATTTTGCATAAAATAATTGTAGGCTGGAATTAAATATGACATAAAGAATTGTAATCTTGTTAAATATTACGTAAAAACAATGGTAGATTGTAGGTGAATATTACATGAAAACGAGACCTGAATGAGACATATATCGCAAAGTATGTTACTGGTTGGAAGGATAAAATAACTACTGACACAGTTTGCATTCGCAACTTTGCTCTGACCAGTCCTGTAATTGTCTTTTAAGCATTTTAAAATCACAGTCTTTCATAATGCCAGGCAAAGAGTTCCATAGTTTGGCTTCGTATACGAACAAAGATTCCTGCCCGTATCGTTTAGTTCGGAAAAGTGGCAGATACAGTTTCTTAACACATACGATGATTCACGTGTACAGAAAAAGTTCAACATGAATTGTGGAGTTATGTAGTTAGCCTTGTACACCGCGATAAGAATCTTTCGTCTAGTCCGACATTCATAATCCAGCCGTCGTCCATTAGAGAATATCCGCGTCCATAATGAGCATTGCAATCACCAATATTAAGTTCACATTGCTGGTCAACAGGTTCTTTCATCAACATGACTTGAAATTTAACAGGATTGGCCACCATGTGATTGTTAGGAAATCAGCCTATCGATATGTGGGCCTCTGATAACAACTGTTCCACAGTGTTGTCCTCGACATAGTTGTACAAATCGCTATCTCATACTTCAGTGAAAAGGTCTTTGATTAAAATGTTAAAAATAACTGGCCCCGAGATGGAGGTCTGGGGCACAGCTTTATCCAGTCGCTTACATTGCCAGACAGTTTTACGCGTTGTTTTCTATTCCCCAAGTATGACACTAAAGAGGCACAACTAGTTTCAGAAACACCGTAAGTTACCAACTTTGCGATTAATAGTTGGTGAGGCAGGCAGTCAAAAGCTTTGCTGAGATCCATAAAGATCGCCAAGTGCTCTTTTCTAGTCCTCTGAGGGGCACAGATGCAAATATTGACTGTATCCATCGTTGTAAGCGGCGAGTGCAAAGAGAATTTCATTGGCTGCTTTGATAAAAAAAGTCTAATTTTGTAGAACGATATTCTTCGTCCTAATTTTGAACTGATATTTTTCTCCAAACTCTCTTGCATTTTTTCTTCAAAAGGGGCTCATAGTAATAATTGATTATTTCAGACAAAATAGGTTACTTACATACGCTTTGAGTCAACACAATTTGAATAATGCCCAGGGAAGATAATGTGTAAGGACCTTCATGGTAGATATTTTAAATTACCCACGAGCTTTTAAATTTAAATTGATCCAATACGATAATTTCAGCTCTGAAGCTGTGTTTCTCTTCCGGAGCTAACGGTGAAAAGTTTGGTCGTTCAGATGAATCAGGTGAAAAAGGGGGAAGAGCAGATGTTAGCATGCGCAGTAGAGAAGGTAAGTATATGTGCGAGATTAATTAACATGGGAACTCATAATATCCGGTTTTTATTCCAATATTATTAGATTTGATCTCATTCATGTGGAACAGAAATATAATAGGAAACAAGCCCTTGTAATGATCACACGCGCTGCGTAAGTCGTGCGTAACAGTCGTGCGTTGGTAAATGGGTCGATTACGAACTTATGGTGGCTGATATCTGCCATGTCGTATCATCGTACTATCGCCCTATTTTTACTGGCGCGATGGTACGATGGGACGATGGTACGATGCGATGGCACGATGCGATGGTACGATGGCACGATGCGATTGTACGATGGCACGATGCGATGGCACGATGGTACGATGCGATGGTACGATGGCACGATGCGATGATACGATGGTACGATGCGATGGTACGATGGAAATTCCTCCATCGTACCATCGCATCGTATCATTGTACCATCGTATCATCGTGCCATCGTACCATCGTACCATCGCGCATCGGAAGAGTTGCTCAAGTCGCTTGATCAAACGAAAGTCATGCGCAAATAAATTATATTGATTGATTTTTAATTGTTTTCATCGTACCATCGTATCATTGTACCATCGTACCATCGTGTCATCGTACCATCGTATCATCGTACCATCGTATCATCGTACCATCGTACCATCGTACCATCGTATCGTGCCATCGTACAATCGCATCGTGCCATCGTACCATCGCATCGTGCCATCGCATCGTACCATCGTACCATCGTACCAGTAAAAATAGGGCGATAGTACGATGATACGACATGGCAGATATCAGCCACCATACGAACTCGCTAAACTGGCTGTGTTCGTCGAAGATGGCTGACGACATCTTCAAGATACTCAAGGTTAAATGCTCACATAAAACTGTTACGTCTACGAAGGTCAGAAATTGGGCTTTTGGTTGTTTAGGGCCTTTCATGTACATATCGGTGGAGATATCTTCATATATCTAAAAGAGGACTCCATCAACCAAACTTATAGTTCAAACTAATATCACGATGGAATAGTGAGACAAGAAACATTGAGTGAGTGAGTGAGTGAATAGGGTTTAACGTCGCTTTCAACATTTTTTCAGCTATATCACGACGGGGAAGGGAAGGGAGGGGAGGGGGAGGGGAAGGGGAACCTACTTGTAACAGAGCAGATCTAATGCTGCCATTTTATAGTGCTGTCCCACTGAAATATCATGCCGTAGGCAGACATGACACCCCACTCAGTCACATTATACTGACACCGAGCGAACCAGTCCTTGTTCTATCCTCTTAATGCTGAGCGTAAGCGAGGAAGCAACAAGTTCCATTTTTCAAGTCATAGGTATGACCCGGCCTGGGATCGAACCCAGAACCTACCGCTTACGAGGCCGACGCTTCAACATTGAATTGGTTTTGGATGAAGGTATCTCCATGCTTGAGGTTTGCTTCTTTCGCATACAGTATACAGACGACACGTTAACTAGTATGACACCTAACTGAAAAACATCGAGTTGTTTACGCAATATTGTTGACAAATAACGCACACGCTGTCAGGTGAAAATAATAATAGCCTACGTCGCCGCCCTGGGCCTAGTGGTTTTGTAATTACATGTCAAATCCCAAGGTAATTGCGACCTTAATTAGGTTTTGCATCACATAAGAGTTCAGATTTGGAAATTAAAACATACGTTGCCAGAGGCATTGCGCATTTGATCTGTTATACTGTATTGTATAACTTTGGTATAAACATGTAGTGCAGTTTTCTTCTCTAATAGATTGAGCATTATGCTGGAAGGTGGTTGTACCTTGGGACATTATTTTTAAAATAAGAACAATTCGTAAGAATATCACATATCAGATTTCGATCAGTTTTACCTGTAAATTCTTACAGGGTGTAACAGCTTAACAGAGCTGTTTACACCAGCTTAACAGAGCTGTTAAAGGGCTTTAAATCTATCCATCTTGAGACATTCAGAAACACTTTAAACATTCATTAATTGATATCTCAATGGGTCCGGTAAAACAGAGTGGCCGTCATGAGTAATGAAAAGCTGAAAGCTCCTTACTTCATTCCGTTTCGCATTGTGATCGATTTGATGACATTTGGATAATTTGGATAAGTATCATACATGTACGTAAACTCAAAATGACGTCCTCGCCGGGTCCTCTGGAAGTTGCATTTTCGTTGTTCGTCATCCCTCTTTCAATTTACAATTTAAATTATCTAAACCTGTTTTTGGGGCATATTTTCTTATTTCTTCTCGGTTTCTCTCAGAAAACTTCATAATACAGAATCACTATTTTAAGCTAATTTCAGAAGGTTTTAGTGTAAAGAAAATGTGAAAAAGATCGATAAACATGATAAATGCAACTTTCCGAGGACCCCGCATGGCTGACATTTCGATTTAACCCGTGATTCTTGGATGATCCGAATGGCAACCAACGACCCAATGTGATACGGAATGAAGTCAGAAATTTTCAGCTCTTGGTAACAATTCTTTCCGGACATGTGAATAAGGACGAAAAACATCGCGGATTCAATGTTCGGTTGAATTTACCCATGATCCTTTGAACCTAGGAATATTCAATTGGCATCATCTATAACCCCCATAACTATGAGGAATGAAGTCAGAAACCTTTAGCTCTGAGCTACTAATAGATCCGGAGTTACATGTGAAAAAAGGAAGAAAACCATATAGTCAGTGGGCTGAGTAGGCCCACCTTGCACCCCACCACTCTCCGAAACTATGATTTTTTTTAGTACTTTGGAATGTGCCGAAGAAGAAAATATATGGTAACACGCGAGAAATTGGGATGAACTGGGAGTTCAGAGAAGTTAAAAATTGCACCTAACGCCTTTATTTTGCGTTTACGCTAAGGGGGTGGGATTACTAAAATGAACTTTTTATTTGTTGTCCAATTGATTAAAATGAGGTATCGTTTTATTCAGCATAAACGGAGGAATCAGTCCAAAACAGCAAACGTTCTAATATTTCAATGTTATGACGTCAGTAGGGAGCCATCTCCAAATTTCACGAAAAAAATGTCAAAATTGACTGACTACAAGCAATACGGATAACTAGTCATATTTCTGCAACATTATCTATGTAACCTCGTTTAATATGTTGTTTTTATTTGTATTTTGTGCTTCAATATATTGAAATATTTCCAATGTTGAAAACTAGCACTAACATGGATAACTAGCTTAGCACTATGCTACTTTTGCAATGAATAGTAGGGGTGAGGTTGCTAAAATGTTCCTAACTTTTTTATTTGTTGTCCAATTGATTGAAATGAGGTATCTTTTTATTCAACATGAGCCGGGGAATCAGGCCAGTATAGTAAACTTTCTCATATTTATTTATTGTGACGTCACTAAGGGGTCATCTACAATTTTCATATGAAATCGTATCAGTAACATGGACAACTAACTATTATGTTACTTATGCAATGAATAGTATGAAATTAATTCAAGTGTGGCTTCCAGGTATGTTGTTATTGTTTCGATTGAACTTATTATTCCACTGCACACGTCTGGACTACTGTATCGTTCATTTTCAATATTCTGCGCATGCGCAGTGTGGTCGTAGTATAGAAAGCAGGCATTTTGGAGATGCGTGGGGGTGTGTTTGGGGTAGAGATGGACAACTATTGGTCCAAATGGGTCGTGGAAGGTGTCAAAGTGAAGCTTTTGTGGGGTAGAGTCAGGCTGGCGTGTTTTTTATTGCAAGTCGCGTCAATCTGCGCATGCGCAGTTAGGTGTAGTAAGTAAAGTGGTCATTTTGGGGGTGCGTGGGGGTGTGTTTGGGGTAGAGATTGACCACTATTTGTCCGAATGTGCCGTGGGAGGTGTCATTTTGTAGCTCTTGGGGTGTAGACCCCGATTTGAGGGCCGTCCACAACATCTGTGACGTCATCGGCGACGTCATCAGTACGAGTAGTAGCGAAAGCGTGCATTTTGATGAAGTGAAGGAAGGCATTTGGTGTAGAGATGGACCATCCTTGGTCCGAATGCGTCCTGTCGGGTGTGCATTATACCTAATCTTTGCTGTATTATACCATATCTGTCCTGCATTATACCAAATGTGTGCTGTATTATACCATATGTCCTGTATTGTACCATATATGTCCTGTGCTGTACAAGATATGTTCTGTATCATACAATATTTGTCCTCTATTATACCATATCTGTCCTGTATTATAGCAAATCTGTGCTGTATTATACCATATATGTCCGGAATTATACCATATCTGTGCTGTATTTTACCATATCTGTCCTGTATTATACAATATCTGTCGTGTGTTATACCATATATATCCTGTATTGTGCCATATATGTCCTGTATTATACCACATCTGTCCAGTATTATACCTTATCTGTGCTGTATTATAATCGGAGAGGTATCAATGTGAAGCGCTCGTGGCTCCGATTGGAAGCGCTGGGTCGTGGAAATGGCGTCATTCTGCATATGTGCAGTTGTGGAGTAGTAGCAAAAGGGAAGTTTCGGAAGTGTGCAAGGGCACTAAATCACATCGGGGTATACATTTCATCCAAGTATATCGGATAGCGGTTGTTGTGAATAACAAGTTCAGCAATGTTTATACAGTTTATTATCCCCAATGTTACATCATACCCAGGCTGGAGGAGCCGCCCTGGGTATGTTTAGTATGTTCACAGCAAAACAAATTGAAATATCAAACACCATGTTTTATTATTTAACGCACCGTCACATTAGGTACAAGTGTTTACTGAGCTCAAGTCAACGATCAGCATGTATACGTAGAGAGTATATACGGCATGTTATGATATTCATCAGTGCACGGATCACGCATTCAGCCTAGAGGGCTGATCAGTTTAGCCACGAAGAACGTAACATTGGTCACCCTCTCCACTGTCGTCTTGGTGTTGCGGCGTTGACGTTGTGCCCATTCCAAGGGATCCACGGTACCCAGTTTCTCCAGTATCGTCTCTAGCGACGCCCGGTTAATGATGGTGAAAGGATGGTCGTACACTTGGTTGTTGGCATTGGAATAGCGCCGCTGATCCGTCATCTTATGACGTAAGATGTACCCGAAAGCGACATTTAATTTGAAGGCCGTACGTTGATCATTGAAGATGGTTTCCTGCGTAGACGGGCGAGGTCGGTCAGTCGGAAATTGTAGATATCTTGAATAGGGCGATGACGATGAAAACAGTGCCGTATCATGGGCCAAAGGGGCTGATAGATGTCACTCACTGGATGGGTGTCCTGTAAGAGATCGCTAGGAACATTTATGGGCTCGTACGCGAAGTGTACTTTGCTCTTCACGTCGTACAAAATCTGGTCCATGGTCTTGTCGTCGGAATTTGACTGTTGAATTAGGGCGACATCATCATCATCATCGGCCCTCGTGCGATGGGTGATAGTTCCCGCTGTCTCAGAATGTCTGAAGAAACGGCCAGGCCGCTTCCATTTTATAACACGCTAGCTGGTGATCTAATTATAGCACACTCAGTTCAACATCCGGGTCCTCATCTTACATCCGGGTTTTTCCATGTTTACTGTCACGTGACCGGAAATGACCTTTAACCATTGACATGATGTAAAGGCTAAATTGACTCTTTTGACCACTGACAGGTTTTTATTGACCTACTTCCGACAGGGGCGCCACCTGTCTTGTGACAACTTCCGGTTCCGGCCACGTGACCGGAAGTGTCCTTTGACCCCTGCGCACTATTGTTAATATCCGGTATCGCAGTTTATGTTGCACATATAATACCTCATTTCAATCAATTGGACAAGGAATACAAATGTTATAACCATTTAGGTAACTTCGCCCCATACAGAAAACGAACGAACTTTTCAAATAAATAAATCTTGATATTCTACTTTGCATATTTATGTTGAATGTTACTTCAGCGCTTACTAGCAATTATATTTGAATCCTGCAAGTGTTCGGCTAACCAAAATAGAATCATTTGAACCATTTTATAATGGTAACAATTTTGGTAAGAATACGATTTCATATGAAAATTGTAGATGACCTCTTAGTGACGTCACAATAAGTAAATATTAGAAAGTTTGCTATATTGGCCTGATTCCCCGGCTCATGTTGAATAAAAAGGTACCTCATTTCAATCAATTGGACAACAAGTAAAAAAGTTCGGAACATTTTAGCAACCCCACCCCTACTATTCATTGCATAAGTAACATAGTGCTAAGTTAGTTATCTATGTTAGTGCTAGTTTACAACATTGGAAATATTTCAATGTATTGAAGCACAAAATACAAATAAAAACAACATATTAAACCAGGTAACATAGATAATGTTGCAGAAATAGGACTAGTTATCAGTATTGCTTGTAGTTGGTCACTTTTGACATTTTTTTCGTGAAATTCGTGAAAATCGTGAGATGGCCCCCTATTGACGTCATAATATTGAAATATTAGAACGTTTGCTGTTTTGGACTGATTCCTCCGTTTATGCTGAATAAAAAGATACCTCATTTCAATCAATTGGACAACAAATAAAAAAGTTAGGAACATTTTAGCAACCCCACCCCCTTACCGTAAACGCAAAATAAAGGCGTTAGGTTCAATTTCTAACTTCTCTGATCTGCCAGTTCATTCCAATTTCTCGCGTGTTAACATATTTTTTCGTCTTCGGCACATTCCAAAGTACTAAAAAATCATAGTTTTGGAGAGGGGGGGGGAGGGTGCAAGGTGGGCCTACTCAGCCCACGGACTAATGGTCTACCACGGTGGATTGAGACACTATCATCATTTGATTTCACAATTGAGTGTCGTCCGGGGAATAAACGTGGAAACGCAGATGGGATGTCGCGCTGTCCAAACCCAAGAGAATGTGAATGTTGAAATGCCGATGATGGTAACGAGTTTGAAGTGTGGACCTTGCTCACGATGGCTAAAACGAACGTCTGAGATGCAGAGTTCATTGCTTAGTGATGATGTGGAGCAGTCGATTCGAAATTAACGTCTGTGGAGACGGAAAATGTTGTAGAGTCCAAGATGCCAATATTCATTCTTCGACTATATTGTAGTAGGGTTCATGTCTCTTCTAACTGCCTTCCCTCTTGTAACGTTCAAGTTTACAGGGTATTCTTGCATGAAGACGGCGGACAAGACAATCACTTCAGTATGTCGGATGCGATTGACGAAGTGTATCGAGTATCTACAAATTGCGATATTTGATGTCCATGGTAAGAGTTTTACCCGGAAGGTAACCGAGACTCCTTGGATGCAAGGATTTTTTCATCTTCATTTTATCCAGCCAATTTCTACGTTTCCACTTCGAACTTCCGGTTCGAAGTGGGAACATAGAAATTGGCTGGATAAAATGCAGATGGGATTTTCCATGGCAGAACTACAGAGGAGACTGCATGATGATCCTGATATTGCACACATTTTGAAGTGAATGGATGACGGCAAAAGGCCGTATGGTGCTATAGTGTGTGGTGCCAGTCCAGTGACGAGACATTAATGGAACTGTTGGGAAAACCTTGAGTTGAAGGACGGGGTCCTATTTCGACATTTTGTAACGAAAAATGCCACTGGAGCGCATTGGCACTTCCTCGTGCCTAGATCCGTGCGTCAGGGTGTGCTGAAGCAGATGTACAATTATGTTCTTGCTAGACACTTGGGTGTTAAAAGACACGCGATGTTAAAAGACGGGAATAAATCTTGCAGAGATTTTACTGGATGGGTCTCAGGGAAGATGTAAATAATTGGGTAGTGACATGTAACAGCTGCAGTGCAAATTAACCACTATCATATTGGCCACGAGCTCCACTAGGATCTTACTTAATTCAGCTCTTCACAGAAAGAACATCGTTCAATTCAGTTAATGGGTGCTTCCACAATGTTGTTGAGACGAGATCAAGTTATGAACGCTTCACTTAAAAGCTTCGTTCGAAGCCGCTAGTTTTTACCAGCGAAAACAGCATGAGGTGTTATATCGATATTTTGTACTTTTGGTCGCCTCTATCATTTAAACACACAATTTTTTTAAATATGAGCGAATAGCAGAGGCTTATGGAATGCAACACGTTTTACACCAATTAAAAGTGAAGTCCGTTACGTTCAAAAATCTTTAAAAGAACCTGCCTCCCCTCAAATACTGAAGCGAGTCTGACAACACGTTGCTCGCATTGAACCAAACTCTGCATGTAATTATTTACCAAGCATACTATTTATTCAACGTCAACTCGAAATCAGGGGATCAGGTACATACGCCTTTTCGAGCAGGCCAAACTAGTACACCAGGACAGCCGACCTAAATCGCCTGATTTATCCCCATTCAAGACTATATTCATGAAAGTACAAGCATATCTCATACGATATTGTGTTGACCCTAGTTTGAGAATGTTGATCCAACAAAACTGAATCACGACAAGATAACTGCATAACATGAGAAACTGATCACATTTCTCCTCTGGGATTACTGGCATGAAATTAGCTGACCTTGTACAATTGTAAAATGTCCTGTATCAAAGAGAATTACAAGCGTCTGGTCCGTCATTCATAATTCAGCCGTCGTCCATTAGAGAATATCCGCGTCCATAATCCAAAGACCTATTCCATATTCCATATAACAGTATTAGCACTAAATTCAAAAAGACAATCATAGTATACATAAACATAGGCTTGTTTCCTGCAAGAGAGAAGCGGTCAACAGTTTTCAATGATGCCGGCAAGACATCATGATGTTCCAAAAATATCAAATCCGTATCGCTGATCAATATTCTTAATCCATAATATTCGTTGTAAAGTCGTCATCTAAAGAATGATGTTTCTCAGTCACGCTTTGATTGTGACTGTTCATATGAGTACCATGAGGACCTTGAAGTACATGGGTTAATACGGCCCCTAGCCCCGGGTTAAACGGAATTAGACGCAAGTTACGAAACGTAGCGCCATAGATCTTGCATGCTACGCTCGTATTTTGCTATCAGCATGCGATATGTATCCCCAAATTTGAGAAACTTTGAGTGGAGGCGCTTGGTGGTGTAGTCCTGTTTTATAAGTTTCTGCAACAATGTTTTGCAATCAACGTTGATTAAAATCGTCAGAATTACAAGCGTCTAGTCCGTCATTCATAATCCAGCCGTCGTCCATTAGAGAATATCCGCGTCCATAATCCAAAGACCTATTCCATTTCCATATAACAGTATTAGCACCAAATTCAAAAAGACAAAATCATAAATTATACTGCTGGCAGCCTGCCTTACATAGCTGATATCGCGCAAGTAGCTATGGACGTTGCTGTTCATAATGAAATGCCTGTGAGGTATTGGAAACTTACTCAAGTGAATAACTCAGTTAAGCAAATGCTACTATGTGAGATATGTATACGCCATATGCAGTGGAATATCACTTTCCAGAAAGAGACAGTTTACAATGTCAAAATTGTAATCATCTCTCTTGTAATTGAGTCGAAGAGAGGGAAGGCCCGCTACATTTGTTAAATAGATATAGGTCCAACTGTGATGTACCGCCGTAGTCCTCCCCCCCCCCCAAACCCACAGAGGATGGATTCACATCATTCACTGCGTCATTTATACAGCAATCGTCCATAGCGAGAAGATTATCTATATAGCGTTTGGTGAATGAGAAGAAACGGACTTTGAAATGATCGATCATAATGTCAGAAATGCAGAAGCAGCGATTCTCACAACGTAAGACGGGCCTGTATGTTCAGAAAATGCAGGCAACCAAACAGATTATCGACCGACATCGCACTGGCGCCAGTGCTACGTCAACATATTCACCCACCACTTTCAGATCGGATCAGCATACCTTAAAACCAACCACTTTCAGATCGGATTAGCATAATCCAAAGGCCCCCGACTAGCAGTACTAGGGAGATAGCGTGCCCTTTCTATACTACTCATCGCGCACTACTCATCGCGCATGCGCAGTCGACCCATTCTACAGTAGGATGCGAGCCTGGCTCATGGAATCTCAGGTAGTGAAAACCCCAGGTCTCTCGACCCACCCTATCCCGCGCCACACCTATTCGACCCGCACGCCCTTTCTATACTACTCATCGCGCACTACTCATCACGCATGCGCAGTCGATCCATTCTACTGTAGGGTGCAAGCCTGGCCCATGGAACCTCAGGTAGTGAAAATCCCAGGTCTCTCGACCCACCCTATCCCGCGCCACACCCATTCGACCCGCCTGCCCTTTCTATACTACTCATCGCGCACTACTCATCACGCATGCGCAGTCGACCCATTCTACAGTAGGGTGCAAGCCTGACTCATGGAATCTCAGGTAGTGAAAACCCCAGGTCTCTCGACCCACCCTATCACGCGCCACACCTATTCGACCCGCATGCCCTTTCTATACTACTCATCGCGCACTACTCATCGCGCATGCGCAGTCGATCCATTTTACTGTAGGGTGCAAGCCTGGCCCATGGAATCTGAGGTAGTGTAAACCCCAGGTCTCTCGCCCCACCCTATCCCGCACCACACCTATGCGACTCGCTGTGCAGTGAGTAAAGCGGAGTAGGCGGAGGAGGAGGAGTAGGACACGCCACGGATTATACTAGGTAGATATTTCCAGAGGTTCATTCGTATCCAAAGAGAGCATTTCTCATCGTCTTATGACATCTGCTAGCGCATCTATAGCTTCTTCTATTTGCTTTTGGTGGCTTCTAAAAGCAGGACATCTTTGGGCTCTCGGCCACGGCAAAGTGAAGTCAAACAGACAGACAGATTTTGAATTTGTGGCCTCCCAAATTCAAAATCTGTCTGTCTGTTTGACTTCACTTTGCCGTGAAGTCAAATGCAAAGACTGCGCAATTTATACCTTTCCCGCCGCTGTGGTCACGTGGTATTCAAGTACTCTCCAAACCAAAGCTTTGGCTGATGGCAATCGCGTATAAACGAATGTTTCGGTACAGTAACCATCTTTATGAGTTATCTAGCAATTAGTTAATAATTCTAGATCGTGAATACACAAGCAAACAAAAGTGTTGGGATGCTAATCAGCAGAATAGAAATATGACAGTATTCGCGAGAGTGTAATTTAGACAACAAACAAGATGGCTGCCCACCAAAATACAAGTGACAAAACATCGCTTAGAGTTTACCCAATACCAACATGAATTATCGTTAGCGAGTTCGCAAATCAACAACCATGAATAATAATGTAACCGTTAACACAAAATTTCAACAGCCACGTGAAATATAGGATTTACCATGCTGAGCTAAAAATAGCAACGCACTGCTCTCGATATTGCAGTGAGATCCAAAGTATAACAGTTCATCAAAGCTATATGTTTATGTACAGAGGAAACAAGAAAGAGGTTAATGCAAGTACAAAGCAAAATATGACTTGCGTTATCTTAGATTTATTTCCAAATTTACATTCATGACAAATAATATCACCAAATAAGCATTTGTCACACTATTAATAATTATGCTTGAGCGATTGAAGACACGGGACAGGATTACAAGCGTCTAGTCCGTCATCCATAATTCAGCCGTCGTCCATTAGAGAATATCCGCGTCCATAATCCAAAGACCTATTCCATATTCCATATAACAGTATTCCAGTGGGACCTGCATATGGCGTATACATATCTCGCTTAGTAGCATTTGCTAGATCCTGTGTTAAATGTGATGATTTTAATCAACGTCACAAAACATTGTTGCAGAAACTTATAAAACAGGGCTATTCCACCAAGCGCCTCCACTCAAAGTTTCTCAAATTTGGCGATACATATCGCATGCTGATAGCAAAATACGAACGTAGCGTGCAAGATCTATGGCGCTACGTTTCGTAACTTGTGTCTAATTCCGCTTAACCCGGGGCTAGGGGCCGTATGAGCCCATGTACTTCAAGATCCTCATGGTACTCATATGAACAGTCACAATCAAAGCGTGACTGAGGTACATCATTTTTAGATGACGACTCTATAACGAATATTATGGATTAAGAATACTGATCAGCGATACGGATTTGATATTTTGGAACATCATGATGTCTTGCCGGTATCATTGAAAACTGTTGACCGCTTCTCTCTTGCAGGAAACAAGCCTATGTTTATGTATACTTTTGTCTTTTGAATTTGGTGCTAATACTGTTATATGGAAATGGAATAGGTCTTTGGATTATGGACGCGGATATTCTCTAATGGACGACGGCTGGATTATGAATGACGGACTAGACGCTTGTAATTAGCACCAAATTCAAAAATTTCTCAAATTTGGCGATACATATCGCATGCTGATAGCAAAATACGAAAGTAGCGTGCAAGATCTATGGCGCTACGTTTCGTAACTTGTGTCTAATTCTGCTTAACCCGGGGCTAGGGGCCGTATGAACCCATGTACTTCTAGAACCTCATGGTACTCATATGAACAGACACAATCAAAGCGTGACTGAGATACATCATTCTTTAGATGACGACTTTACAACGAATATTATGGATTAAGAATACTGATCAGCGATACGGATTTGATATTTTTGGAACATCATGATGTCTTGCCGGCATCATTGAAAACTGTTGACCGCTTCTCTCTTGCAGGAAACAAGCCTATGTTTTTTGTATACTATGATTGTCTTTTTGAATTTGGTGCTAATACTGTTATATGGAAAATGGAATAGGTCTTTGGATTATGGACGCGGATATTCTCTAATGGACGACGGCTGGATTATGAATGACGGACTAGACGCTTGTAATCATAGTATACATACACATAGGCTTGTTTCCTGCAAGAGAGAAGCGGTCAACAGTTTTCAATGATGCCGGCAAGACATCATGATGTTCCAAAAATATCAAATCCTTATCGCTGATCAGTATTCTTAATCCATAATATTCGTTGTAAAGTCGTCATCTAAAGAATGATGTATCTCAGTCACGCTTTGATTGTGACTGTTCATATGAGTACCATGAGGATCTTGCAGTACATGGGTTCATACGGCCCCTAGCCCCGGGTTAAGCGGAATTAGACACAAGTTACGAAACGTAACGCCATAGATCTTGCACGCTACGTTCGTATTTTGCTATCAGCATGCGATATGTATCGCCAAATTTGAGAAACTTTGAGTGGAGGCGCTTGGAGGAATAGCCCTGTTTTACGAGTTTCTGCAACAATGTTTTGTGACGTTGATTGAAATCGTCACAATTAACACAGGCGAGATATGTATACGCCATATGCAGGTCCCACTGGAATATTACTGTCCAGAAAGGGATAGTTTACGATGTCGAAATTGTAATCATCTCTTTTGTCATGAAGTCGACGAGAGAGAATGCCCGCTTCATTTTTGTAGAGATATAGATCTAAATATGATGTGCCTGTAGGGCTATCTGTAGTTTCCTTCAAATCCAGTGAAGGTGGATATATATCCGTCATTTATATAGCGATTATCCACAGCGAGAAAATCGTCTATATAGCGTTTGGTAAATGAGAAGAAACGGGTTTTGAATGGATCGGTTTTTGAAAGCGCCTGCATATAGTCATATTCATAAGAGAACAGATACAGGTCAGCCAACAGGTGTGCGCAATTAGTACCCATTGGAATACCTATATGCTGTTGATATATTGTGTTGCCAAATTCCACATAGATATTTTTAATGAGAAATTCAAGCAACTCTATAAATAAAGAAACATCCCATGAATGATATCTCTTGTATGCAGTAGAGCTAAAGAATGCTTTATGGCTTCCGACATTAATATATCTACGATCAGTTTTCTTGAACACAGATACTATTAATGAACTTAGACGGTCAATGAGGTCCTGATCAGGGATTGTAGTATAGAGAGTCGAGAAATCCCATGTGGATACATGTCTGTACGGTATGTGACCTCCGTAAGACATTTTGATAGACATATCACTCCCAGTATGACTGTACTCCACGAGTGCTTCACCGGGACACCCCCCACGGCCCAATCGGACCAATATTGGACCATCTCTACACGAAACCGTCCATTTCCATGCACTTTTTCTATGCGCATGCGCAGAACGACGTCAGTTCCATGACACACCCAGCCGATCGGAGATTCCCCACGAGTGCTATATATTGACACTGCCGACGGCCCATTCGGACCAATAGTGCCCCCAATGGCCTGCCTATGGACAACGCATGCGCAATCAGAACTTTTCAGCGAAATTCATCCCATGGCTTCGAGACCCCTGCCATCGTCTTCTACATGGTGAGACAGAAAAAACAAGGTGCCACACTCCATACCGCAATTGTCCTTTCGTGGGTTCCCGATTGGGCCTACACCATAGCCGTATATAGATCTACCCTCTGGTAGGTATATTTAAGAAATAATGTTTTCATAGGCGTGCTCGATGGTTATTTTACGTACGGTTAGTTTGGGAAAGTTTACACTTGAAACAAGTCCACTGGTGTTGGCACGATGATCCCGTCTCCCTTGGCATCGTGCCAACGTCAGTGGACGAGTTCATGTGGTCTCTTAAACGGAGAGTTATTTTGTCAGCTGAGCCAGGCTCTTTGGAACTTACTTGAATTAGGTCTATTTGTGTCGCTTTGTTGATCAATTTCACGACGAAAACAGCAGTTAAACTTGAGAAAGAAATTTCATCTTGTAATTTATTGTGTGTTTATTCGATTGTATGAAGCAGACGACCTCTTTCTATCGCGCCTTGTAAAACAGGATCTTCCAATGAACACCTGCAGTTCACACATGTACATTTCACACAACCGTGCTAAAACACTCAATAATTGCACGGTAGCAAGTTGTTATCGACACAAGTGTTATAGATTAGGGTATTTTCAACCATGCCCAGTATGGTGCAGTGGATAACGTGGCTGCTTCTGGAGCGCGCAGTACGGATTCGCTGCATGGCTATGTATAGGGAGTATAACCTAGAAGCTATACACTCGACCCTAGACCTCGATTACTCTCTGAACTTTCCCGGAGATGACGGGCATTGTCGAAGATGACCGGACATTGCCGAAGATTCTCAGACATTCCCGGATATTCAGGCGAAGCGACCACCCACGCATTTGAAGTCTCGTTGACATTGAACCCCTTATAAAAATGTACCATGGTGTACCATGCTGAAAGTACCATGGTACTTTGGGACATTCTACCATGGATTTACCATGCATGTACCATGGTAATACAATAGATTTACCATGGTGTACCATGCCTGTACCAGGCTGTACCATACCTGTACCAGGTTGTACCATGCCTGTACCAGGCTGTACCATGGTTACCACGGTACTTTGAGACATAATCCATGGTACACCATGGTACATTTTTATAAGGGACTACTTTCTGTCCACGGAGGCTTCTCCCCGAACCCGGATATCGCCTGCTTCACCGCCGAACATGACTGCATCACCGGAACAAAAGTCGAAGGTCAGTGGATGTCAAGATCAGCTTTCCATAATACTCACCAGGTTGTGTTGAACTCAACAAATTGGTGTTTGATAAAGATACGATTTCGTGTTAATATGTGGATTTCGACACGAAATGGGGTATATTTCGGTTCAAAAGTGTGTGCTTAAGCCGTTTCTTTTGCACCAGGTTGTATTAAAAAAAAGACTCTCCTGTGACTTGAGTTTTCGCCTGATTTTCTTTTCTACATTAAAGCTGATGACCTTATTTAATGCACGAACGGTATCGACAAAAAAATATTCACAAAGATTACAGCCTCTTTGAATAATACCCGCCGGAACCAATCCATTTGAAAGTGTGCCGAGTTTACGACGCCATACTGCCAACTTCTCATCCGAGGTCTTTTGCCTGCACTGCATATATAAAGTCGGGGTCGACCGAGAACCTAGCCAGTCTGAACTGACATATTTATGCTGTCGTCGTTGTCACCAGCCCGGACTGTGATCATCATATTCTATCACGCATTCATTCGCACACAATATAAATATATCTGGGGAAAACAGGGCAATTAAATGAAGGATCTGATTATTTAAACATGATTTAGACATACCGGAAGGTGATTCCTCAAAAACAATAAAAGTTGATCCCGTCACAGGTTTCTCCAGCATTATATCTCAATTGTCCTCCCGCGCCAAAGAGGCTCGGAGGGATTACTGGTCATTCCATTTTATGATTCGTGAGGCTCCATACGGTGCACTTTAAATGCACTACGTATTTAGATTGCCGATACTGCTTCAAAATTACTGTAATTCGAAATGTTCGTTTTGAACCACGAATTGTTATATGTTATGCCCAATAATCAGGCCCGCCCATACTCAACTGCAAAAGCGACCTTTTGTTCTGATTTTAGCTCATCTATCAGTAGTATAGAAATGTGAAATCTCTTAGCATTCGTGGTGGGGAATCAGGATGGATGAATGAAGCAAAAATGACCTTTTACCCTTGACCTTTGACGCTTATGTATACTATGATTGTCTTTCTGAATTTGGTGCTAATACCGTTATATGAAATATGGAATAGGTCTTCCATATATGAACAGTCACAATCAAAGCGTGACTGAGATACATCATTTTTTAGATGACGACTTTACAACGAAGGATTAAGAATACTGATCAGCGATACGGATTTAATATTTTAGGAACATCATGATGTCTTGCCGGCATCATTGGAAACTGTTGACCGCTTCCCTCTTGCAGGAAACAAGCCTATGTTTATGTATACTATGATTGTCTTTTTGAATTCGGTGCTAATACAGTTATATGGAATATGGAATAGGTCTTTGGATTATGGACGCGGATATTCTCTAATGGACGACGGCTGAATTATGAATGACGGACCAGACGCTTGTAATTCGGGTTATGGACGCGGATATTCTCTAATGGACGACGACTGAATTATGAATGACGGACCATACGCTTGTAATTTGACATCTCTCCAAAATTTCTGAAAAACGGCCCTTTTAAACAAATGTGTGTAATGTCCGCCATTTCTGGCGACATGTCCTGTAGTATCCATTATTTCGAATTTTGTGTTTGTCCGGAAACTTATTTTGCATCCATCTGCCAATAACCTGAACCGAAGTGTCCTCGACGAACGCTTCAATTCGAGACCCTCCACATCCCTGTGGACCTAATATGGTTAATCTAGACTCATTTGACTAGATGTAAAGCCGTTTTCCCAGAATTTTGCAAGAGCTGCGGTCATTTCCCAAGTCGTACTTTTCACGTGACCGGAAGTAACCTCTTCAAGTTGCGATTGTAACCCAATGTCAAGGATTAGAGATCAGGTACGCCCGATTTCCCAACCTCGAATGCTAAGAGATTTCACCTTTCTATACAACTGGTGGATAAGTTAAAATACTGGACAGAGTGACATTCGCAATAAGGGGTCGCTTTCAATTTGTAACTCCGTATTCAGGAATTAGCCATTCCGGTTTGCACAAATAGTGGAGCACCCTCTCCGATGGCAAAAAGCAGCTCCCACATTTCCCCCTTGGCGCAGTATACGATCAGCATGGGTGGGCCTGGAACAGTATCGTCATATCGAGAATTTAAAAAGAGATCGCATTTGGAATGCGTCGTATAGAGCCTCAAAAATTATCAAATGGTACGAAAAATAGTCCCTTCGTGTGCCCTGTTTGGCGAATGAGATTAATTGAAATACAATGCTGGAGAACTGGTGACGGGATCAACATGTTTTATTGTTTTGAGGAAACAATGAACGGTATGTCTAAGTCGTGTTCGAATAGTCATTTTATTACCTATTTTCGTATATAATTATATTTTCTGCGAATGAATGTGTGATAGAATATGGTGCTCACAGACTCCGAATTTGGGCTGGTGACAACAACGGCAGCATGAAGATGACGTGGATGGTTAGAGTGTCAGTTCAAACTGGTATCAGTACACAATTAATTCTGTTACTTGTTATGTATTAGCGTTAAAAATCGGCAAAAATCCAGAAAATTCACAATGCATAAATCCACCTGGCATGTCAATATTTACCTTGTGCGACATTACCAGTGGAAGTCTTGACAGATGTTGACCATGGAAATTTCAAATTACCGCCACTGACAGCTGATTGGTACTACAGAATGTCATTCGATTTGTAAACAGGGAGCCTTCTCACCCTTCACTGATCATGTCTTCATCCACCATGCTTTTTTCAAAGTGGCCCAAATCAACACCAGGAAGTACAGTTTGAAGACTCATCTGCAAGTTGAAATATCAAATGTATCAGAAATGCTGAAAAATCGCAGCTCATAAAATCCATAAAGATCTGCTCTCAAATTTCTAAACAATGTAGATCGTGGGCACCGACCCGGAAGTGATTAATTGTGTACTGATGCCTGTCAGGAATGGAACCATTGTTAAAATAAGGAATGCTCTCATCTGAACAAACCATACCCATCCCCAAACATTCTTGAGAAGGCACAGATAAAACTATGCACAGATAGAGATTTTACAGCCTATATACCAAGGGTACCCCCTTTATAATTTCCCCTCAGTTTGCCCCATATGACTTAAGACTGAGGTACAAGTAAAAAGTACAATATCTCACTAACCTGTACATATTTTTCCATCTGGTAAAAAGCACCAAGTCGACAACCCTTCTGCCTATAAAAAGCAGTATAAAGCATTAACTAGATATGTTAAACACTATTTTTAATTATTTTTTTATTATTTTAATTCATTTTTTTATGAAATTATTCAAATTAAAGTTTAAAAATAAAGAAAACTTAAATTCAAAATGTGTCAAAACATAATTTGTTTTCAACCTGCTCATTTAGGCTACATTTGGTAAAAATTTCCTTCATGGCAGTGGTTAACTTCTCCATGTAATCAGTGGGTCATCCCAGTAATCTATCAAATGGGATTTAAATTTGATGTTGATACAAAGATCAAAGACATGTTTAATCCTGTAATAAGTGACAGCAAGATACACAAATGTGTACACAACACATACCAAAATATAACACAGAGGTGTTTATGGTATACACAACTCCCATATAGAGAATATATGTCAGTTCAATTGGATGGATCTACATCTCATCAAGATCTTGCTGGCAGTAATTAGAAAGATGCACATATTACTTGTAAACAGTTATTATTACTGAGAAAACTCCTAAATAACATTGAGGAATATATTCTGTGTCAGATTTCAAGTCCATGAATGCAATGTCTGCAAACAGGCAACACTTGTCAAAACACAACATAGAAGAAAAAAAAGGAATAAACTTCAATGACAACATATCTGATGGTCATTTGCTGATCTCTGCTACATTAACAACCATGAAAGATGAGGACAGCTGGAAGTTGCCTAACTTAAACTGTTAACTGTTTGGTGAAAGATTAAAGTGGCAACTTACAGTGAGAAAGGCCTATCTTCCAACAGAGTTGGAGGCATACCTCTGAGTCACACTGTGCGAAATTCCCAGAGTTGATGTGTGTGTGTGTGGGTGGGGGGGAGAGGGTTGTATGGGGCTTGCTAATATTTGGTGCCTGTAATCCATGTTTCTTGCTACCTACAAGATCTCTGATATGAATATGAAAGAGAATTACATACTTATAGTCCTGGAGATAGTGGAAATGGAATGAAGAGAAAGTATTTGCTATGATGCAAATGTGACTGACAATAAACACACAACAATGAGAAACCCTCAACAGTCAGATTAACTGTTGACTCAGTTAATCAGATTTTATTTGTCTCATTAAAGTTACAAATGCAAAAGGCATTTTGGAAATTCTTTGTGTGTGGAACAAACATCTGAGTTTTTACAGGTGATATAATTAGTATTAATTTCATGTGGTTTTAGACTGATATAAAGTGAATTAATGCATAAATGATTTGAAGCATTGAAGATTTGAACTGAGGTCGCGATTTTGAAAAAAAGCATGTAATTGTATCTATGTGAATTTCCTTTCTTCCATTTACATTTTATTGTATCTTGAAAGTTCATTTGCTCATAATTACCAGCTGTGTTAAATGAACCTCGTCATATTTGGCATTGACTATTTGGCCCTAGTACTGACAAATCAGTCATTTTTTGCCTATATTTGCTCCAAAAGGTCTCAATTTTGTCGCAGAAATGGCATAGCAATACAAGAGATGTTAGCCAGCATTATCAGTATGATATTTATTTCAACCACATTTAGCAAGAAAAAAAATAATTTTAATAATTAAAAAAATTATTAAAATTAATTAAAATTTTTATTTTATTTTATTAATAATTTAATAACATAAATTTGAAACAACCCTAATATTTGAACTTAGTTCAGGAGTCATCATGGAAAAAATTGGGCTGATCCAGTAAAAACTGTAGCCACAGTGACGATTTAAAGTTCTCTGGTCAAATGTGAAAATGTCGTGTGACAGGTATCAGTACACAATTAATTCTGTTACTTGTTATGTATTAGCGTTAAAAATCGGCAAAAATCCAGAAAATTCACAATGCATAAATCCACCTGGCATGTCAATATTTACCTTGTGCGACATTACCAGTGGAAGTCTTGACAGATGTTGACCATGGAAATTTCAAATTACCGCCACTGACAGCTGATTGGTGCTACAGAATGTCATTCGATTTGTAAACAGGGAGCCTTCTCACCCTTCACTGATCATGTCTTCATCCACCATGCTTTTTTCAAAGTGGCCCAAATCAACACCAGGAAGTACAGTTTGAAGACTCATCTGCAAGTTGAAATATCAAATGTATCAGAAATGCTGAAAAATCGCAGCTCATAAAATCCATAAAGATCTGCTCTCAAATTTCTAAACAATGTAGATCGTGGGCACCGACCCGGAAGTGATTAATTGTGTACTGATGCCAACTAACAAGGTTCTCTGTCGACTCCGGCTTTATATATGCGGTGAAGGCAACGGTATTCGGATGAGAAGTTGGCAGTATGGCGTCGTAACCTCGGCACGCTTTCATATGGATTAGTTCCGGTGGGTATTATTCAACGGGGATTCTAACATATGCTCGTAAAGTTAGCTATCGATATACGTACCCATGTATATTCACTTGTTATTGTGGGATAGAACAAGTCCCCCCGGGGTTTTATTCCCGCCACATATGCGGATAATTTCTTATAGTTTACAAATTTGTTATCCTTTTGCTTTATATTTGGTGAATAAGCATTCATTTATTCATTCAATATATACATGTAAGACAAAGTTCAGCGAAAAATTAATCGCAATCAGTTTCACGAGTTGCAGATTTGGCAAGAATATTCATGCTTCGCCAAATTTATATCAGCTCTGCATCTGTCGAACACTCTTCGTCTGACGTATAGGTCGTTATCTTCAGGGAAACTGTTTCAGTTGATCTTCAGGGAGATTGAGGGTTTCCAAATAAACAGCTTAATTCTTATACTTCCTCCCGGACGTTCGAATATCATAACACCACTGGAAAAAAAATGGTAGTAAATAAAGTACTATAACAACTACAGTCCGAGAAATAAATTATCCATTTCGAACATGTTCATGTTTCACCAATATCCACCACATATTTTGACCCTTGCATTTCCATTAATGACTGCGCTAGGATTTATTATTCATGTTGATGCATATATGTACCGATGTAGGCATTTTGAATATATTCCTATCCCTTTTTATACGAAATAGAGTAGTGTTATAGAACCCCTCTCCCGCAATTTTATGAAAGTGGGTTTATACAGCAATATTCAAACATATTCTACATTCTACGTGGTATCTTTGTTAGGTATTCTAAGTATTGACGTGTAAACATAACTTCTAGTCTCCATAAACGCATATTATTGTTTTGCCTGGCGACACTATTTTCCTTCTCAAGATGTAGCTTATCTTTTACCCTGTGAACAGCATCTTCATTTTATCCAGCCAATTTCTACGTTCCCACTTCGAAGTTCGAAGTCGGAAGGTAGAAATTGGCTGGATAAAATGAAGATGGTGAACACTCGATAACAGGCTGTGTGTGCAAAAACCACGCCAGTTCAAGTCCCGCTAATCGCGATTGATCGCATGTGTTGCCGTCTTAACACAGACACTAATGTCCCGTCACAAGACAGTTCGCCGACTGATGAGCTTCGCGGCGATTGAACAGAGTGACAGGAGAGCGTGGCGTACCATCTTCATTTTATCCAGCCAATTTCTACATTCCCACTTCGAACTTCTCTTGATACATCTGGACCCCTTCAATGTTCAAATAACTTATAAATAGACACGAGACGTCACTGACCTCGAAAACATTTGAAATTCGAAATGGGTCGCACAAGAGCGTTATTGATTGTCTGATCTAAATAGTGGGCACCTTATTAGGAGGAAAGACGCCGCTAATAGAGGATGATGTCAATCTATGTGACTTCACTCGCAATCGATGTGTACGTTCTGATTGGTTCTTCTGTCGTTAGTAAGTGAAATTTACACCTCGGATTTTGAACACTGAAGGGGGCAGATAAATCAAGGCAGGTTCGAAGTGGGAACGTAGAAATTGGCTGGATAAAATGAAGATGGTGGCGTACAAGCCAAAGAGATTTAATCCACGCGATTCAGATCTTCTGAGTAAGTAACCATTGGCTACAGAGCGCATACTAGAGTTAGGTCAGTCAGCATATGTATACGGTCTGCAACGGAGGGTAGTCATCTTCACAAGGAAAGGTACATTTTAAATGTTCAATTGCTTATTGTGATTACTTCGAACCGGACTGCTAGCCATTCCGATTAGTTAGCCGGAAACTGTACAAGACTGATGCTTGAGCCCGGTTACACGTTTGGACTGTTTCACCCAAAAAGATCTCTGGTTCAATCAACCCATCTTGGAAAGCCTTGTTGTAAGTTAAAATTATGGCTGCAAATAAACAGCAACAACTTGTCGATCAAATAAACGTATACAACGTGTCGATCGTGTGAACTTAATGTAATTACTTGCCACTGAAGATCTCATCGAACTACTTACTTCGAACCAGACTGTTTGCCATTCCGATCAGTTAGCCGAAAACTGTATAAGATTGATGCTTGTGCCCGGCCACACGTTTGGACTATTTCCTCCAAAAAGATCTCTACTTTAATCATCCCATCTTGGAAAGCCTTGTTGTAAATTGCAATTATGGCTGCAAATAAAGTATAGTTGCATAAAAAAAGAAATTATTTCAAGGATTTTCCAAAGGATTATTGTAATTGTCATTTTTACAATGGCGTATAAAGAATAGCTCATTATAAATATTGTACACATCCGATCACGAAATGAACTGCATAAATATGGTCAAGTCAGATGGGGATTCCAGGGGACCACTGTGTAAATTGTCCGTTTTGATATTAGTATATAATAATAATAATAATAATAATAATCTTTATTTAAATTCGATAACCCCATAGGAACAAGCCTATTTTCATCAGCACAAACAATATATAGAGGATAAAACAAGATAGAATACATTAATACTATATACACTGAATTAATAAATTGAAGTGTTGTAACACTTGTCTATTACTCAGATATTTAAAGCAAGTATGTACAGTAAAACAGAGATAAAGTTATTAATATTTTAAATATTCTAAAAAAGCACACTATTTGATAGAGAAAAGGCTGATAAAAGAGATTATTAAAAAAAGAAAAGAAAAAAGAAAAATAAATAAATAAATAAATGAAAAAAAAATAATAAAAAAATTTAAACAAAAAAATGAGACAAATGCGAAGCTGCGCATCAAAAAACCCCTCGGCTCTGGGTACATTCATAATGTATTCAATTTGAACCAAGATGTCAGGAACACCAAGCAGTCAAGTCACAAATATACAGATTATAAAAAATTTTGCAATTAGAAATGACCCCTAAGATTTCCGTCCAATCCGAGAAACCGCTATTCATTACATAAATTTCTTGATGCATCAATGATGTATACCAAATTATACATCGAGCATTTGAACGGTATCAGAGATAGAGATCATTAATGATTTCGCATATATTAAAGATGGCCGCCCTTCCTTCCCGCCACTCAGAGGAACTGATGTGGTTATTCATTGAAAGTCTCTTGATACTGTTTACCAAGTTTCGTATAGAACACTGAAATGGTATCAGAGATATACATCATTAAAGATTTTGCATAAATTAAAGATGGCCGCCCATCCTTCTCCCCACTCAGAGGAACTGATGTGGTTATTCATTGCAAGTCAGTTGATACATCGATGCTGTATACCAAGTTTGGTATAGAACACTTAAATTGGATCAGAGATATATATCATTAAAGTTTTTGCATAAATTAAAGATGGCCGCCAAAGTTTTCGGTCAATCAGGTCCCAATTCAAAGTATCTGGATGTATCGATGATGTATACCAACTTTCATATAAAACAACTGAATGGTAACAGAGATATGTATCATTATCGATTTCGCATAAATTAAAGATGGCCTCCAGGATTTCCAGCTAATCAGAAAAGCCGGTTTGGTAATCCATTGAAAGTTGCTTGATGTATCGATGATGTATACCAACTTTCGTATTGAACAGTTGAATGGTTTCCGAGATATGGATCATTATCCATTTCGCATAAAATTAAAGATAGCCGCCAAGGTTTTCACCCAATCAGGTCCCAATTAAATAGGCTTCTGGTCCTTGACTAGGTAAATAAGCATACCAAATTTGGAATTCTTCAGTGGAACCGTTCTCCGGCTATCTCGCTCACGTACAGGCGTACGGACGTACAAGACGACGACAATACCCCATGGCCAAAATTGGCCGAGGGGTAAAAACTGAAAAAAAAATGTATAATAATAAAATAAATAAAAAATAAAAATATATATAATAAAATTCTATAACCACAATTGGCTGCATAGGACCAAAGAATAGCCCGTCATAGAAACGATAAAATAATATTTCATGGACTTAAAGATGTAATCAGCCTCAAATCTGAGCTGAAATCGATGTCTCTCAAACTCAGCGAAAGTGACATATGTTACAACAGGTACAAAATGAAACACATCTGACCACAAAAAATTAAACTTGTTTCTACCATTCACGAGAAAATAGAAGGAGTTGATCTTTAAAAATAAATAGCATGGCATGCCGTTTATTTTTCCACGGCCGTGTCAACAAGCGTATACACGTATGGTGCATTCTACCAACGTATGCTGTGCGACATCACCGAACCGTAGGCACGAGCCATGACGCTATCCCATGGCTGCAGCTGTGCAGCATTCAAATTCGTGAGCGTCGCTACGTCACTCATACGTCACGCAGTGACGTCATTTTCCTCTCCGCGTACAACACACACTCAATGGCGAGACAGAAAAGCCGTCGAAGCGGGCAGAGTTACAAATTTCTCTGACAAGATATTCTTGCATTCGTTGTATATGACGATCCCACTGTCATCAAATATAATACATATGATGCCATGGTAATCTTCCCTGCTGAAAAAAACGCACAGGGGAGAGTTTACAAAATCCATCCATTTTGAGGCTGATTACATCTTTAAATATTGGCTAAGATAGAACTTTGTACAACTCCGTTTAAAAGCGTCGACAGATGGTGCATTTTGTATGTTGGTAGTTCGTTAAAAAAGGTGGGCTCCGTTTACTCTAAAAGACTGTTTGTACAATTCAGTCCTTGCAAAGGGGATATTTAAAATTTGTTTTGCGGAAGATCTTAATGTCCTACCACTTTGATGATACTTAAAAAAATCTGACATGTATGTAGGTAAACTTGAAGTTGTTTGACCAACACTTGAAGTTGTTCGACCAACACAAGTCTGGTGTTCACGGCTAAAGCAACAAAGAAATGATGACAATTTGACGCTTATATTATTAGCAAAATACACAGAAAACCTTCAGACAAATCTTCCATCTGATAAACTACACCGTAAAGTTACACAGAAACAGAACATGTTTGAGTCGAGTGACTAGTGGTGCCGCAATCCGACAAGGAGAAGATACTGACGGAGAACCAGGACGGACAGGCTCGGGGTCACAGAGCGGTGTACAAGGCTATTGAGAAGAATAGACTAGCAAAACGGTTCATGAGACGAACCAGTGCCCGTAGAAATACTCTACGGCGTAAATTGATTGGTTGAATTTACTAGGAATCTGGACTGATGATCGGATGCTCGGGGGAATGAATCGCTGTCGACTAAATGGGGCCTTGCAAGAAACTAGCCTATGTTTATGTATACTATGATTGTCTTTCTGAATTTGGTGCGAATACTGTTATATGGAATATGGGATAGGTCCTTGGATTATGGGCGCGGTTATTCTTTAATGGACGACGGCTGAATTATGAATGACGGACCAGACGCTTGTAATTTACCCTTGACTTCATCTGCGACTACTTCACCGATTGGGCGAAGGTCGCTACAAGAGGCAGGGACAGACACGGTTGTCAGGGTCCGTGATTCACCTGTGTATAACGAGATTCGATTTCCCATCCTTGGTCCGTTGACCATTAACGACAGTTTCAGGGTGGACTCATCCAGGTCATGTGCCGGATCCTTGTGATGAGGAACGACAGCATACCACCCCTAAAGGTCACAAACCTCCATTTAAGTGGGTGGGTGTAAGATTATTATCAGGACTTGACTTCCGGCGAACATTGATTGGCCATTATACCTGACTGGGCCAGAAATGGTCTGTACCGTATTTTAAAATATTTCTATAATATCTGATTCTAAAATATATCAAAACCACCTTTCCAAATTTTAATCGAAAAAAAAATCTGGGCCAGTTTGATTGGCACCTCCGAAATTTGCCGTAATGTTGTCGGGCTGGATGACCCTATTTCTGGCGATCGCATCTTGAAAAAATGGTGGGGAATGTATGCTGAATTTTCCATATGTTTGAGCGAAAAGGCCAGGCTACCTGGTGTGGTGGGTCATTTGTGGCGGCGAATATTAGGGAATATAGTTTTCTCAAGATGTGCTCGGTCAATTTACTACATATTAAGTAAGGCGAGGGTCTGTGACCTGTAGGAGAAAAACGAAAATTGGTCTTTCTTCATTGTCACATGTTTAAGTGCTTTTTCCCTCCAGAGAGGCACAGAATCAGATATAAATGCCTATTTTCAGCCAATTTTTTGCTTGTCCAGTTCGGATAGAATGTTATCAAGCCTAAACGTATACATTTTTAGTCTATTGTGGACACCCGAGCTGGTATTTCTGTGTTTGTAGCCCAGTTTTAATATAGTCTGACTACTATAAAGGAATTGACTTATTGTGTCAGTACAGTTATTTTCAAGCCATTCGTTGATATATTCCTGTGCTGTGGAACGTTTATTTGCGCATTCCGTTTATTGATTCCACATCAGCGATCGTTCTGGTCAGTAAGTTCACACAATAATTTAGGTCAATATATTCACAAACTTTAATCATTGCAGAGTAACACTGGTCCGGTTTGTCAAATAACTGCATGAACGGGCATTCATTGGATTCTAACTGGAGATATGATACAAATTAGCGGTAAAATTTGGCTTTTATTTCCCCTCTACAATGGGGGGGGGGGGCGGATTTGTGTTAATAATCGGTATCTCATGCGTGTACAGATACAATTCTGGGGACTGTAGTTAACGTCTGTAAATGTACAAAATAAAAATCCAGAAAATAAATTATTAAATAATCTTTTGGGGTGAAATATTTGAATAAGTGTTTGACTACTCATGGGTCCATATATTAAGGGAAATGTCACTTTGATTTGACAATCGATAACTTTGCGATTATTCGAAGCAAGACCTTTATATTTGCATATGTATATGATTGTTTGTTATCGGTTCGGCCACGCAAAGTTTACTGGAATCCGAATAGATTTACTTATTTGTAGGTCACAAACCTCCATTGAAGTGGGTGGTTGTAAGATTATTCTCAGGGCTTGACTTCCGGCGAATATTCATTGGCCATTATACCTGACTAGACCAGAAATGATCTGTGACGTATTTTAAAATGTTTCTATAATATTTGACTCTAAAATATATCAAAACCACCTTTCCAAATTTTAATCGAAAAAACAATCTCGATTGTCTACAAGACAGTATACACTACCGTATATTTTGGGAGATACTACATGCACTGGAGTTTTCGGAGCTTTCCTGGTCATATTTACCCAGAACTGCCCCCGCCTCAACAGATCATCCAGACCGACTGAACGACAATATACACTACCGTATATTGTTGAGATACTACATAAACTGTAGTTTCTCTGGTATTATTAAATAATGCCATCATCCAGACAGACTGAACGACAATATACACTACCGTATATTGTTGAGATACTACATAAACTGTAGTTTCTCTGGTATTATTAAATAATGCCAGGCAGAAGATTCTCTGCAAAGGCGAAAAACGCCAGTCGTAAATCGACTCATCTAAGACACAGGGCTAGAGCCCGTCAAATCTAACGACTGGGGAAATCGCCTCACTTCATAAACTGAAGTCAGCGGGCTTGGCCTATGTGATCACAAAGGCCGATAAAAACAATACAACGGTTATCCTAATAAACAGGATTACAGAAACGAAGCCAACCGTCAACTATATGATGGTGTACACTACACGGAAATTATGACGGTAAATACCGATCATAAAATACAATTGGTAAAACAAATAATTTACCAACTAAATGAATGCAATGCTCTGAGTAAACAAACTCTGAATTACCTATCAGAAATTACTGCAGTAATGCCAACGCTATATTTTCTGCCTAGATACATAAGGTGGAATCAATTATAAAACATCTGGATATGCTATTTAACAGTGTCGGCGTCTGTCTGCCCAAGACCTCTACGGTCTCCGAAAGAGTGTACAATCGTACACGGAGCGAAATGATATACGCTACTGTATATCTGAGATACCTATGATATCTGGCATTTATAATGCCCAGCGGAAGATTTTCTGCTAAGGCGAAAGCCGACTGTCGTAAAATCGACAAATTTGACACAAACAGGGCAATAGCCCGGCAAATTAATAACATAGCTACAAGAGGTAACTGAAATATATGAAATATATTCAGTATTTACACAGACTGTCAGCACACCAGATAGCATGTTTGGAAACCCACGATTACGGGTTACTGAGAATTAATTCAGAAACAGACATACTGAGGGATACCCGCATGGCGGAAGGATTCTCATATTACAATGAAGTAAACTATGCTAGTCACAAGTTACTTCTTGGAGAATGATGGCTCATAATTTCTATATGGGAATTGAATTGACTTTTGTGGTGTATATAAACATATGCCATCAGTAAAATACTGAGAAGATCTGATCATGTTGATGACATGTTGTGATCTGCGTTGAGACTCCCTGACGAGGGTTAATCGCTAATTCGTATATTATGAATTAAAAAAACAACCCGAAACTCTGTTTCTGTAAATATATTTCTACAGAACTTACCCACAGTTTGATAACCAAGGGCAGAGTCGGAGTCTGAGCTACAACCATAATTGTACAGGTGTGGCTCATTCGGATTGCATATATTATTACCCTATTTCTGGCGGTCGCATCTCGAAAAAATGGTGCGGAATGTATGCTGAATTTTCCATATGTTTGAGCGGAAAGGCCAGGCTACCTGGTGTGGTGGGTCATTTGTGGCGGCGAATATTAAGGAATATAGTTTTCTCAAGATGTGCTCGGCCAATTTACTACATATTAAGTAAGACGATTATTTAGTGGTTTGTGACCTAAACAACGGCGTGGTACAGCGATTAAACTACATCCCCAAGTACCTACTTGTAAAAGAGCTGATCTAATGCTGCCATTTTTATAGTGCTGTCCCACTGAAATATCATGCTGAATAAGAGAGAGAGAGAGAGAATTAAGGTTTAATGTCGCGTTCAGCAATATTTCAGCTATATAGCGACGATCTCAGTTATGAGCATAAAATGAGACAACAGGCGTTATATTGTTTCACTATGTTCTTGAAGAACCGGAATTGGCATTTTGGACTGTTACTTAGAAAGTTAGAAACTTGTTGTAAACCATTACCATTGGGGTCTCTCTGTGTCGCACCTGTCGGTGATACCCTGAATGGTTGACGGGACATCACTGTTCGAACTAAGGTTTCCATCTTTCCTCTACTCCATAGTGTTTCAAACCTGTCATAGAGCCTTCTAATTTCCCTTCGCCAATCTAGAGAAGAATATTATCAGCAGTTAGCTCAGGTTCAGGTAGAATCAGTATCTACCGATAAACTGAAAAAAAGAAATAGTATTCTCATTGATGCAATATTACACGATATCGATGCCACATATTTGTCAGCTTTATTTACATTATATGAATTATTTGTCATTTTAATATTTACACACCTTTATAAAAGTTTACAATAAGATACATTTATGATTTTGGGGACACCATCATACTCACATTGTATCAGAAACAGAGCAGTATTTAGGCACCTCATAGTGAGGCTAGACTGATATGTGATACGCAAAACCTGGGATAAAACTATGAAATGATTTTATTTGAAACATAACATTAATGTATTCTATTCTTTATACATTCCGTATCTCCATCCGTCCATCCTCCCTCCACCAAACTATCTTCGCTCCACCCTCTCTCCCTCGCTCCCTCCATCCAACATCCCTCCCTCCCTCCAACACCCCTCACTCTCTCCATCCTCCCTCCCTCCCTCCCTCCATCACCCCTTCATCCCTCCATTCTCCCTCCATTTATCTTTCTTCCCTCCCCCCATCCTCTCTCCCACCATTCAAATCATCCCATACTCCCTCCATTCAATTCTCCATTTTTGAATATGTACGTGTCATCCGGTTTGATAAAGTCCTTGTTACCTCTGTAGTATGTTAATTATCCCTCCATTATCGATATATGAAATTGTATTGCTAAATTTGGGGTATGATATATCTAGCTCTCGCATGCGCGTTGCAGTCTCCGAAATAAAAAACGAGTTATTTTCCCTTAATCCCATCCTCTCAATAGAATGTACATAAATGGTTGTATAATATACGCCCGCAGTGGTATGGCGATTGGAATGGAACGGTTATTCTGAATCTTTCTCTATTAAGATTAAATACTCACGTTATCAAACATGGCCGACAATTCTTTAAAAAAATTAGTCACGTGATTAAATATGGCGGTCGTATGAAAGTAATAGTTTGGTCGAACCCTTTGATATATCACGTGGTGAAACGTGGCCAACGAGTCTATACAAATTATAGTCACGTGCAGAAATATGGCAGCTGTATACTTGATGCTGATTGGTCGATGATCATGATTCCCAAGCCAGTTTTACAACTCCTCCTCCTCCTCTTGCCCCTGCCCTATTCTTCTCATTCTGCCCATGCCCTTTTCTCTTCCTCTTTGTCTCCTCCCTGACCTGAACACGTGGGTTGATGCGCTCAAACCTGCACTACTGTTCGCCGAAAAACGTGCAATATCTGTATGATAGTTTCAGCCCTCCTTCTTGTAATAATCTTCTCTAATTTTCTTTTAAACGGTTGACCAAAGATAAATAGGTTTATACGGCAAAATATAGCAGTACTCGTTTTTACATCTAATATTCAATTTAATATTTCTTCTAATATTTCAAACTAATATTTCTTTGATGCCAAAGAATATATTTGGTGTTTCTTTTCAATATTCCATTTGTTTTTAACCCAGTTAAAATACCAATTTCAGTTTTTAAAACAAGCAGCCAGAGGATGGTAAGTCCTCCGCCGAAATGGCAGCAATATTTTTTAGCATTGTTGGTATCGGGGGATATATATGAGGGAGGCAACTGCTACTTCATAGGCGTTGGATGCGGAAGGGTCCTTCTGCCTTCCCAAGTTTTAAAATCAACTCAGAACGGTTGACTGAACGTTGATAGTTGCCATGCATTGAAGCATGGAAATTATGTAACCAAGAAGCGACCCCAAGTGACATCTCAAGGCATATTATCTGCAAACCAAATTTGACGAGAAGCTGAATGTATCCTCAACCTATTGTCCGGAAACCAAATTTCAAATTTGCCACCTGCAGGTGCAAGTGGGCGAAACGCAATACCAAGCATCATCTCACGACATGGTACATGTATCAGCATATGAACTTTGGAAAGCATCTGAAGACGGGGTTGTGGGGGGCCTAATCGTGTATTTGCGCCTAATCGTGTCAGCGCCAAATCATGTAAAAAATTGCGCCTAATAACGTGTTGCGCCTAACCGTGTAGCAAATTTGCGCTTAATGGTGGAACTGCGCCTAATCGTGTACGAAACTTGCGCTTAATTGTGGAACTGCACATAATCGTGTACGGAATTTGCGCCTATTTGTGTAAATGCGCCTAATCGTGTAAGGAGGCTGCGTCTAATCATGTAACTGCTCCTAATCATTTGAACCATCTTGCGCCTGATTCTGCGTTGCGCCTAATCGTGTAGAAAAATTGCTCCTAATTGTGGAACTGCGCCTATTCGTGTAGGAGATTTGCTCCTAATTGTGGAAATGCGCCTATTCGTGTGAGAAATATGCGTCTAATCGTGGAAACGCGCTTATTCGTGGAAATCATTTTGCGCCTAATTATGCGTTGCGCCTAATCGTGTAGAAAATTTGTGGGGCTTGTTTTCTTCGTCTCACCACGTCAAACACGATGGAAATGGTCTCGGAGCTAAGCGGTGAAATTTTTCGAAAAATCCCGGTACCGGGTTGGTCTGTATATAGGCCCATACTGGCTCAGCGGATAGGTCCATACTGGGAAATTTACTCCTGAACATGGGGAAAACCAAGATGGCCGCCTTGTGGCCATATTGGATTTTCGAATCGGACCAGAAAAGGTGTTTTGCACAACTAGACCCCCAGGGGAAACGGTGAACCAAATTTGAGAAAGATTCATGTAGTACTTCCCGAGAAATCACGATAACAAAGTTTCATGGGGAAATCCAAGATGGCTGCCTGGTGGCCATATCGGATTTTCGAGGGTGCACTCCACACTTGCCACGGTTTCGCACAAAGTGGCCCCTCCCTAATTTTATAATAAGGAAGGTCGCCCGATTTTGACAGTATGGTAATTCTTCTTAGCTTTCTACTAGCTGATATCTATAGTATCACCCTGCTGGACGTAACCATTTCTCCAAACGAGGATATAACAATTGCTTGTTGATCGCACCCACTCACCACTACAGAGTTAATCGTGTCCGGAATTGAATATCTGGCGGGCCAAAATCCGCATTTTTTCGGGAAGCGAAAATGATGATTCCTTTATGGCGATAAAATTTTACAAAAAACGAGTAGGTGGACCCCCTCTTTTTTCGCCATTTTAAATTGTCCTGTGGACGGGAAACACTTTAACATTCATAAAAAGAAAATCGTTTCATACGTTTTCTCTGGATTGCAGGTAGAGTTTGACACATTTTCATATATTTTATGGAGTTTTTCAGAAAAGTTGAAGAAGGTTTAAGGAGGATTACACGTCTTTCCTTTTCAATTTCAATAGCTCACAAGTCTCCTGAAATAATGGTACGAATGTGCCCATTTAGAAAATATACACTTTTACAGGGTTTTTGTTAAAGATTTTACATCTATTTATGGCCGAAGATCCGAAACCATGCATGTTTTTAGCCGCACATCATTTAGGTGTGGATTGCACCGCGAGTCGGACCAGGAAAAGGGACGTTGCACAACTACACCCCAAGGTGAACCTCTGTACCAAATTAGAGAAAGATCCATGGAGCAGTTCTTGAGAAATCGCGATAACAAGGTATCACCGGTAATTCCAAGATGGCCGCCTTGTGGCCATATTGGATTTTCGAATCCCACCAGAAAAGGTATCTTGCACAACTAAACCCCAAGGGGAACCTGTGTACCAAATTTGAGATAGATCCATGCAGTGCTTCCTGAGAAATCACGATAACAAAGTTTCATGGGGAAATCCAAGATGGCTGCCTGGTGGCCATATTGGATTTTACAATCGGACCAGTAAAGGTATGGTGCACAACTAGACCCCAAGGCGAACCTGTGTACCAAATTTGAGAAAGATCCATGCAGTAGTTCCTGAGAATTCGCGATAACAAGGTATCATGGGAGAATCTAAGATAGCCGCCCTGTGGACATATTGGATTTTCGAATCGGACCAGAAAAGGTATCTTGCACAATTAGACCCCAAGGGGAACCTGTGTACCAAATTTGAGAAGATCCATGAAGCAGTTCCTGAGAAATCGCGATAACAAGGATTTCATCGGGAAATCCAAGATGGCCGCCTTGTGGCCATATTGGATTTTCGAATCGGACCAGAAAAGGTATTTTGCACAACTAGACCGAAGGGGAACATGTGTACCAAATTTGACAAAGATCCATGCAGTACTTCCTGAGAAATCACAATATCAAAGTTTCATGGGGAAATCCAAGATGGCTGCCTCGTGGACATATTGGATTTTCGAATCGGACCAGAAAAGGTATCTTGCACAACTACACCCCAAGGGGAACCTGTTTACCAAATTTGAGAAAGATCCATGCAGTACTTCCTGAGAAATCACGATAACAAAATTTCATGGGAAAATCCAAGATGGCTGCCTGGTGGCCATATTGGATTTTCGAATCTGACCAGTAAAGGTATGCTGCACAACTAAACCCCAACCTGTGTACCAAATTTGAGAAAGATCCTTGAGTTAGTTCCTGAGAAATCCCTATAACAAGGTTTCATGAGGGAATCCGTGATGGCCACCTTGTGGCCATATTGTATTTCGAATCGGACCAGAAAAGGTATCTTGCACAACTAGACGCCAAGGGGAACCTGTGTACCAAATTTTAGAAAAATCCATGCAGTAGTTCCTGAGAAATCGCGATAACAAGGTATCATGGGAGAATCTAAGATGGCCGCCCTGTGGACATATTGGATTTTCGAATCGGACCAGAAAAGGTATCTTGCACAATTAGATCCCAAGGGGAATCTGTGTACCAAATTTGAGAAAGACCCATGTAGCAGTTCCTGAGAAATCGCGATAACACGGATTTCATCGGGAAATCCAAGATGGCCGCCTTGCGGCCATATTGGATTTTCGAATCGGACCAGAAAAGGTATCAAGGGGAACATGTGTACCAAATTTGAGAAAGATCCATGCATTACTTCCTGAGAAATCACAATATCAAAGTTTCATGGGAAAATCCAAGATGGCTGCCTGGTGGCCATATTGGATTTTCGAATCGGACCGGAAAAGGTATGCTGCACAACTAAACCCCAAGGGGAACCTGTGTACCAAATTTGAGAAAGATCCTTGAAGTAGTTCCTGAGAAATCCCTATAACAAGTTTTCATGGGGAAATCCAAGATGGCCACCTTGTGGCCATATTGGATTTTCGAATCGGACCAGAAAAGGTATCTTGCACAACTAAACGCCAAGGGGAACCTGTGTACCAAATTTGAGAAAAATCCATGTAGTACTTCCTGAGAAATCACGATAACAAAGTTTCATGGGGAAATCCAAGATGACTGCCTGGTGGCCATATTGGATTTTCGAGTGGGATCGGAAAAGGTATCTTGCACAACTAGACGCCAAGGGGAATCTGTGTACCAAATTTGAGAAACATCCACGCCGTACTTCCTGAGAAATCACAATAACAAAGTTTCATGGGGAAATCTATGATGGCCACCTGATGGCCATATTGGATTTTCGAATCGGACAAAAAAAGTATCTTGCGCAACTGGACCACAAGAGGAACCTCTGTAGCAAATTTGAGAAAGATCCATGTAGTACTTCCTAGGAAATCACGATAACAAGCGTTCGTACCAAATTTGAGAAAGATCCATGAATTAGTTCCTGATAAATCGCGATAACAAGAATTGTTTACGGACGGGCCACGGACCACGGACGAAAAGCGATTTAAAAAGCCCACCATCTGGTGATGGTGGGCTAAAAAACAATACCAAGTGAAACCTTCAGGTAAGGTACGTGTATACCAAACTTGGAAATAATTCAGTCAAGTATTAAAAAGTTATTGTCCGGAAACATAATTTTAAATTTGCCCCCAGGTGGCACCACCTATATGTGGATCGGCCTGAAAAACAATGCCAAACGAGAAATTGAGGCAAGGTACCGACACACCAAATTTGGAATAAATCGGTTCAGGTTTTCGAAAGTTATTGTCTGGAAACACTTAACTTAGCTTTCAGGTGCTCCCCTTATCAACATGAAAAACATTCTCAAGCCAGATTTTGAGGCAAGGTACCATCACACCATATTTGGAAAGAATCCTTAAGGTTTTCAAAAGTTATTGTCTGGAGATGCAATTTTAAATTGGCCCGAGGCGGCGCCACCCAGAAGCGGATTGGCACGAAAACAATTCCAAGCAAGATCTATAAACCCACTTACCAAATACAAAAACATGGATCTGTGGCTGATAAATTGAAACCCTTTGGGGCATCGATCGAATACGATTGGAGGCATACCTTTTGCATCTTTAGTAAAGGAAACATCCATTATTTGTGAAGAAAGTAAAAACATAAAACTTAGGAAAAACATCATTAACATGGCCCCATAAGATGCCTTGAGGGTAGGTACCGACATACCAAATTTAAAAGAATCCATTAAGGTCCAACAGTTACTGTCCGGAAATGCAATTTTACCTTGGCCCTCAGGCAGCGTAAAGTGTAGGAAGATAGGGATAAAAAATAATCCCAACCGAGATCTTGAGGCAAGATTTCTTGACATTGGAAATAGAGAATGTTAACTTGGCCTACAGGTGGCGCCGCCTACGAGCAGATCGACAAGACGAGATATCCTGAAGGATCTTGGCGCCCACCATTGTCCGATAATTGTAAGCTAATGACAAGAGGATCCTTTGGTCCATTGTTACTAAGAACAAACAAATCATTTGTAATTTTGTTTGCAGAATTTCGAATTTGAGCGAAAAAGATCGAAAAAGGGAAACTGGAAAACACCAAGATATTATCTTCAGGAGTTTCAAGATTTATAGAAACTGTACTTGATGTCGGTTGTTCAATTGGTTGTTCAACCAATCATAACGACATACCAAAACTATACTGGACTCCCAAAATGCGTAAATAACCATACAAAGCTAGATTCATAGCTGGTTCTAGAAGCTGCACCACCAACTTTCTTTCAACCCTATTGACGAGGGCCCTTCAGGAGGTAAAAGCATTTTGGGAAAGGTATTGCGCCACTGTTTCTAAGAACTCTGGCGTTGAATGTATGTGGATATTGAAAAACTCAAAATGTCTTACGGAAGAACTTTATGCTAAAGGTCACATACCGTACAGACATGTATCCACATGGGATTTCTCGACTCTCTATACTATAGCCCCTCATCAGGATCTTATTGGCCGTCTAAGTTCATTAATAGTATATGTATTCAAGAAAACTGATCGTAGATATATTAATGTTGGAATTACAAGCGTCTAGTCCGTCATTCATAATCCAGCCGTCGTCCATTAGAGAATATCCGCGTCCATAATCCAAAGACCTATTCCATTTCCATATAACAGTATTAGCACCAAATTCAAAAAGACAAAAGTATACATAAACATAGGCTTGTTTCCTACAAGAGAGAAGCGGTCAACAATTTTCAATGATGCCGGCAAGACATCATGATGTTCCAAAATATCAAATCCGTATCGCTGATCAGTATTCTTAATCCATAATATTCGTTATAGAGTCGTCATCTAAAAATGATGTACCTCAGTCACGCTTTGATTGTGCCTGTTCATATGAGTACCATGAGGATCTTGAAGTACATGGGCTCATACGGCCCCTAGCCCCGGGTTAAGCGGAATTAGACACAAGTTACGAAACGTAGCGCCATAGATCTTGCACGCTACGCTCGTATTTTGCTATCAGCATGCGATATGTATCGCCAAATTTGAGAAACTTTGAGTGGAGGCGCTTGGTGGAATAGCCCTGTTTTATAAGTTTCTGCAACAATGTTTTGTGACGTTGATTAAAATCATCACATTTAACACAGGATCTAGCAAATGCTACTAAGCGAGATATGTATACGCCATATGCAGGTCCCACTGGAATATTACTATCCAGAAAGGGATAGTTTACGATGTCGAAATTGTAATCATCTCTTTTGTCATAAAGTCGACGAGAGAGAATGCCCGCTTCATTTTCATAGAGATAGAGATCTAAATAAGATGTGCCTGTAGGGCTATCTGTAGTTTCCTTCAAATCCAGTGAAGGTGGATATATATCCTTCACTGCGTCATTTATATAGCGATTATCCACAGCGAGAAGATCGTCTATATAGCGTTTGGTGAATGAGAAGGAACGGGCTTTGAGTGGATCGGTTTTTGAAAGCGCCAGCATATAGTCATATTCATAAGAGAACAGATACAGGTCAGCCAACAGGGGTGCACAATTAGTACCCATTGGAATACCTATATGCTGCTGATATATTGTGTTGCCAAATTTCACATAGATATTTTTAATGAGAAATTCAAGCAACTCTATAAACAAAGAAACATCCCATGAATGATATCTCTTGTATGTAGTCGAGCTAAAGAATGCTTTATGGCTTCCGACATTAATATATCTACGATCAGTTTTCTTGAACACAGATACTATTAATGAACTTATACGGTCAATAAGGTCCTGATGAGGGATTGTAGTATAGAGATGTCTGTACGGTATGTGACCTACGGTATGTGACCTCTAGCATCAAGTTCTTCCGTAAGACATTTTGAGTTTTTCAATATCCACATACATACAACGCCAGAGTTCTTGAAAATAGTGGCGCAATACCTTTCCCAAAATGCTTTTACCTCCTGAAGAGCCCTCGTCAATAGGGTTGAAAGAAGCTTGGTTGTGCAGCTTCTAGAACCAGCTATGAATCTAGCTTTGTATGGTGATTTATGCACTTTGGGAGTCCAGCATATTTTTGGTATGTCGCTATGATTGGTTGGAAGACAAATACCTCTTTTCCTGAGAAACTTTTTGTGATTGTTAAATAAATCTTCCAGAGTAAATGCAGTTTGGGAGTAAGTAGATGTATTTGATAAAGATATGTCTACACTCAATTCTTTAACCAGCACCTGGTAATAGTAATATTTACATATGAATATTATATTATTCGGAGCTTTGTCTGCTGGGACTATGACGAATTTATTCTTTAGCTCTACTACATACAAGAGATACCATAAACTAGGATGAAAGTAACTCCGAAAATGGAAGTCATTGTGATAAAATATTCTATTATGTGCTTATGCCATCATCAGGAATGATGAAGAGATACCATTCGTGGGATGTTTCTTTGTTTATAGAGTTGCTTGAATTTCTCATTAAAAATATTTATGTGAAATTTGGCAACACAATATATCAGCAGCATATAGGTATTCCAACGGGTACCAATTGTGCACCCCTGTTGGCTGACCTGTATCTGTTCTCTCATGAATATGACTATATGCAGGCGCTTTCAAAAAACGATCCATTCAAAGCCCGTCCCTTCTCATTCACCAAACGCTATATAGACGATCTTCTCGCTGTGGATAATCGCTATATAAATGACGCAGTGAAGGATATATATCCACCTTCACTGGATTTGAAAGAAACTACAGACAGCCCTACAGGCAAATCATATTTAGATCTATATCTCTATAAAAATGAAGCGGGCATTCTCTCTCGTCGACTTTATGACAAAAGAGACGATTACAATTTCGACATCGTAAACTATCCCTTTCTGGATAGTAATATTCCAGTGGGACCTGCATATGGCGTATACATATCTCGCTTAGTAGCATTTGCTAGATGCTGTGTTAAATGTGACGATTTTAATCAACGTCACAAAACATTGTTAAAGAAACTTATAAAACATTGCTATTCCACCAAGCGCCTCCACTCAAAGTTTCTCAAATTTGGCGATACATATCGCATGCTGATAAAAAAATACGAACGTAGCGTGCAAGATCTATGGCGCTACGTTTCGCAACTTGTGTCTAATTCCGCTTAACCCGGGGCTAGGGGCCGTATGAACCCATGTGCTTCAAGATCCTCATGGTACTCATATGAACAGTCACAACCAAAGCGTGGCTGAGATACATCATTCTTTAGAGGACGACTTTACAACGAATTATGAATTAAGAATACTGATCAGCGGTACGGATTTGATATTTTTGGAACATCATGATGTCTTGCCGGCATAATTGAAAACTGTTGACCGCTTCTCTCTTGCAGGAAACAGGCCTATGTGTATGTATACTATGACTGTCTTTTTGGATTTGGTGCTAATACTGTTATATGGAATATGGAATAGGTCTTTGGATTATGGACGCGGATGTTCTCTAATGGACGACGGCTGAATTATGGATGACGGACTAGACGCTTGTAAAGTTATCGTACAAGTGAAAGAAGCATTTTAATCAACAGAAACTTATAAAACAGGGCTATTCCACCAAGCGCCTCCACTCAAAGTTTCTCAAATTTGGCGATACATATCGCATGCTGATAGCAAAGTACGAACGTAGCGTGCAAGATCTATGGCGCTACGTTTCGTAACTTGTGTCTAATTCCGCTTAACCCGGGGCTAGGGGCCGTATGAACACATGTACTTCAATATCCTCATGGTGCTCATATGAACAGTCACAATCAAAGCGTGACTGAGATACATCTTTTTTGGATAACGACTCTAAAACGAATATTACGGATTAAGAATACTGATCAGCGATACGGATTTGATATTTTTGGAACATCATGATGTCTTGCCGGCATCATTGAAAACTGTTGACCGCTTCTATCTTGCAGGAAACAAGCCTATGTTTATGTATACTATGATTGTCTTTTGAATTTGGTGCTAATACTGTTATATGGAAAATGGAATAGGTCTTCGGATTATGGACGCGGATATTCTCTAATGGACGACGGCTGGATTATGAATGACGGACTAGACGCTTGTAATGAAACAACTACACTGATAACTGCATGCCATCATCTGTCAGTCCGAAAAACGACAAGGTTGAATTCAATTCATTCAGGAAATTGATCATATGCACAGTGTGCACCCACACTTTAGGAACCCAGTTGTAATTAATATAATAAGTTACAAGTGGACACAAATGGTTCGTGCAGAAGCTTTAGGGTAAATCATATGATGTGAGATACAATTATTTGATAGCAAAATTGAAGGAAATATTGTCCATCATTTGAGATGACACGAAATAAAAAAAAAACGAGTTCGGTATTTCATGTTATACATCTGAAATAAAATATGGTTTGTGCAAAAGCTTTAGGGTAAATCATATGATGTGGAATACAATTATTGGATATGTCGCTTGTAGGATCTAACCGGCTTGCAGTAACGCGAGTGTCAACCAATCCGGAGAACTCTTCATAGTGCTTAGAAGGGAACATAATGGGAGGAGGTTTTTGGTTGACTCAGCCGAGTCATACGCCACGCTGGTGGGGTATCTTCTGATGTTGCCCCGCTGGACTGGTCCTTAGCAGAAATCGTAGGCCGGGTTAAAGCGGAGAAGATGACCCCCTCCCCGACTACAAGCAAAGTAGTTAAAATGCGGCCATGATGTCATAAGACTATTAAATATTCATGACCTGGACGCTTGAATACCAAACTCAATTGAAATCAGTAAGATCCTACATAGCCACATATACGATTGGGGAACATTGAAGGATATTTTTTTATTAAGATTGTTGTTCATGGATCTTCTGTAAAATCAAATTTCGACTGTATGACTACCAGAATCTGACTACCACGAAGACCCGACTTTTTTTGGATTGTCTATGACGTATTCCGTTGCTTGCAGACACACATTCCATAAATACCAGAATAATTAATTATCTTGTTGGGTCTGCAGGTTGGAGTAAGGTTGATGTACCGTATCGGTGCTTGTCTATCAGCAACACATATACGACTGATTAAGGGAGCGATATTGTACATATTTTACAATTACTGGTGCACTCTTTTGATGAGGTTATTATGTGGTTTTGCAATGTAGTTATAACCAGATATTGTTGCGCTGATTAGATCTGACATTTTGCTATCTCAAATGCGATCAACACGTAGGCTACAGAAACCTTGCCCGCGCAGAAAGGGCTACATCAGAGTGGCCAATCTACAGAATTATCTGTTACATAACAAGTGTGTCTCGATGTCTGAAAGTATATCGGAGATAAACGAATACATAGTAAACGTCTACTCAGCCAATACATTGTCTATTTGCATTGGCTGAGAATAGGCACACGTCATACAATGTTACTAAAAAATAGACCGAGTCAATATCATGCTTTACTGACACGCTTTTAAGTCAATATGAAATATTAGGGACAAACACGTGCCAGACACACAACCATATAATAATACATAGTCCATCACAAACTATCCACAGTGATAACTGAGATATAACACCATCATTTCCACTCTCATCGTCGTTGGCTCAAAATACATAGATCATTAGCGTTGTAAGCCAGAGGCTGCAACCCTCTTATGATTGGTATTATTATTATTATTCCGCCGGATTTTGTAACAAAATTTTCTTGGCCGCCGTTTAACCGATCATGTCGAAACTTCGCATAGTTATTGGGAAACGTGACATCTAATGCATACCAAAAGAAGAAACCGATTGGTCAGATGCTTTGGCAGCCATCTTGGATTTACCCCAAAACCTTTAAAGATCTTCTTCTCTGGAACCGCTGAACCGATTGACGCGAAACTTGATACACACGATCGATGGATCGACGGCTCTCAAAATCCTATTTGAAAATTTGCTCCGTAAATTAAAATGGCCGCTATTGACCAATCAAAATTGTCGGATTTTCAAATAACGGATTTGGACGAAGAAAGTGACTACATATATGCATTATGACGATCACGAATATGCAGAAATTTTGCTCCTAGGTCACGGTTTGGCCGCCATCTTGAATTTTGTCAAAAACGGAACACATATTGTGCAGGCTATAACTCTGGAACTATGGGTGGTACAGCCTTGCAGTTTGTTGCATAAAATTGTCCAGGAGCAATATGTTAACCGTTTCCACCTATCCTCAATAGTTCTCCCACTATTCTCCATCGTAATTCGCCCAAATTTGTCAATAACCGGATTTTCATGTAACAGATTTCGATTACAAGCGTCTAGTCCGTCATTCATAATCCAGCCGTCGTCCATTAGAGAATATCCGCGTCCATAATCCAAAGACCTATTTCATATTCCATATAACAGTATTAGCACCAAATTCAAAAAGACAATGATAGTATACATAAACATAAGCTTGTTTCCTGCAAGAGAGAAGCGGCCAACAGTTTTCAATGATGCCGGCAAGACATCATGATGTTCCAAAAATATCAAATCCGTATCGCTGATCAGTATTCTTAATCCATAATATTCGTTGTAAAGTCGTCATCTAAGAATGATGTATCTCAGTCACGCTTTGATTGTGACTGTTCATATGAATACCATGAGGATCTTGAAGTACATGGGTTCATACGGCCCCTAGCCCCGGGTTAAGCGGAATTAGACACAAGTTACGAAACGTAGCGCCATAGATCTTGCACGCTACGTTCGTATTTTGCTATCAGCATGCGATATGTATCGCCAAATTTGAGAAACTTTGAGTGGAGGCGCTTGGTGGAATAGCCCTGTTTTATAAGTTTCTGCAACAATGTTTTGTGACGTTGGTTAAAATCATCACATTTAACACAGGACCTAGCAAATGCTACTAAGCGAGATATGTATACGCCATATGCAGGTCCCACTGGAATATTACTATCCAAAAAGGGATAGTTTACGATGTCGAAATTGTAATCATCTCTTTTGTCATAAAGTCGACGAGAGAGAATGCCCGCTTCATTTTTATAGAGATAGAGATCTAAATAAGATGTGCCTGTAGGGCTATCTGTAGTTTCCTTCAAATCCAGTGAAGGTGGATATATATCCTTCACTGCATTATTTATATAGCGATTATCAGCGAGAAGATCGTCTATATAGCGTTTGGTGAATGAAGGAACGGGCTTTGAATGCTTTTATGGCTTCCGACATTAATATATCTACGATCAGTTTGCTGAACGCAGATACTATTAATGAACTTATACAGTCAATAAGGTCCTGATGAGGGATTGTAGTATAGAGAGTCGAGAAATCCCATGTGGATACATGTCTGTACAGTATGTGACCTTTAGCATCAAGTTCTTCCGTAAGACATTTTGAGTTTTTCAATATCCACATACATTCCACGCCAGAGTTCTTAGAAATAGTGGCGCAATACTTTTTCCAAAATGCTTTTACCTCCTGAAGGGCCCTCGTCAATAGGGTTGAAAGAAGCTTGGTGGTGCAGCTTCTAGAACCAGCTACGAATCTAGCTTTGTATGGTGATTTATGCATTTTGGGGGTCCAGTATACTTTTGGTATATCATTATGTTTGGTTGGAATACAAATACCTCTTTCCTTGAGAAACGTTTTGTGATTGTTAAATAAATCTTCCAGAGTAAATGCAGTTTGGGAGTAAGTAGACGTGTTTGATGAAGATATGTCTACACTCAATTCTTTAACCAGCACCTGGTAATAGTAATATTTACATATGAATATTATATTATTCGGAGCTTTGTCTGCTGGGACTATGACAAATTTACTCTGGAGATGTGCTAAAACTTCTTGCGAATTGAGGTTTCTCAGTACTGGTTTTGCTTGGGGAAGAGTACTTCTGTCAATATGGCGGATTGTTTCAACGACCTTGCTCTTGGTGAAGTCCAGCCAATCAGCGAGTACTGTAGGTTCAACTTTTTCTCGCTTAGACCAATCAATAACGTACTGTTCCAATGCAGACAGGACTATCTTCTGGTCGGCCTTCAGATTTATTCTTCTTGGTTCTCTATATTTAGGTCCTTTCATCAGGAGTAATTTCAGATCCTTGTCACTCACCACATCAAGGTCACCAGTCACAATATGTTTGCATGGTGTATAGATAAAGTTCGACAATTCACAATCACAACTATAGCCTCCTGACGTGTATAAGTTCCAGTCAAACTCCTTGACAGCATTGGAGTAATTGAATATTTTCGTGGCTATAGATTTAGTATAATTATATGAAATGCAAGGAGGTTCTGTGAACTTGAAATAGTTTGGTACAGCGTTGCGTACCTCTGGATCATTCAGGATTCGACGTAAATTAATGATGTCCAGTCCTTTATCTAAGTAGTTGAGTTTCAAGAAAAGCCGATCTTGAGATGTTTCGATTATGTTCACTGGACGATACAACCGAAAATACGCTATATCTTGACATACTTTACTGATTTTTGATGGTATTATATTTCCTGAAGACGCAGATCGTTGTATATCTCTGGCTATTTGATTTAAAGCTCTCAGAGGTAACGCATACAGAACTGTACGTAAGCTATGTATACTATTGGGTGCGTTAGTTAAACCCACTAAGTAATTTAAAGTGATATGATCGTGAATCATCGAACTATTAAACTTTAGCCAACCATGGCTGCGTTGTCTCCGTTGATGGGGTTTAAATAGCTGGGTAATGTTGGATATATTTGAGCGGCGGTTTGTAGCATTGCCGAACCCACTGACATTATCATTTAAACCAAACGGAAACACTGACCCAAGTTCTAGCATCCAGAATAATTCCCGCTGTCGGATTTTTCTCTCAAATCCAAAGGGGGATCCTTAGTAGATGGATAGACGACGTCTATGATCTGAATACTAAAGTTATCCCAGCCATGGTCGGGTCCAGAAAAATGTCTACCTATAAGCAATTGCTTTTCCCTAACGGATTTTCTATGACCGTTCACCCTAAGATGGAGTCTTTGGGTGGTCTTGCCAACATACTGTTGACCACACTTCTTACAGGAAACTAAATAAATACAGTTTGTAGTAGAACAACTAATATCAACATACGAGTTGATAGAATATGAGTTACCAGTTAACGCGTGACTATATATATGTTATGGGACACGCTGATGCTGAATATAGTGAATTCATGGTGGTTGATCCCATTAGATCTAATGAATACCCAAATAAGAAGCAGATTGGTCAGATGCTTTGGCGACCATCTTGGATTTGTCCTAAACCTTCCCAGATCTTCCTCTCTGGACCCGATGGGCCGATTGACTCAAAACTTCGCATACGTGATTGATGGATCGAGGTCTCTCAGATTTCTATTTGAAAATTTGCTCCATAAAATAAAATGGCCGTCATTGACGAATTAAAATTGTCGGATTTTCAAATAACAGACTTGGATGGGGGAAGTGACTACCTATATGCATGGTCATATGACGATCACGAATAAGCAAAAAATTTTTATTCTAGGTCACGCGGTTTGGCCGCCATCTTGAATTTTGTCAGAAATAGAACACATCTTGTACAGTCGTTTTCACTTACCTTCAATAGGTTTCCCGCTATTCTCAATCGTAATTCACCCAAATTTGTCAATTATCGGATTTTTAATGAATACCGCAAGAAGAAACCGATTGGTTAGATGTTTTGGCGGCCATCTTGGATTCGCCCTGAAATCTTTCAATATGTTCTTCTGTGGAAGCGCTGGGCGGATTCACTCGAAACTTGGCATACATGATTGGTGGATGAAGGTCTCTCAGATTTCTGTTTGAAAAGTGGCCCCCAAAGTAAAATAGCCGCCATTGACCAATCAAAATTGTCGAATTTTCAAATAACGGAATCGGATGGGGAAAGTGACTACATATATGCATTGCTATATGGCGATCACAAATATGTCAAAATTTTGCTCTTAGGTCACGTGATTTGGCCGCCATCTTGAATTTTGTCAGAAACCGAACACATCTTGTACAGGCTATGTCAATTATTTCAACGTAGATTCAATAATTTTCTCGCAATTCTCAGATGAAAATCACCCAAGTTTGTGAAATGACGGATTGTGTAGGTTCGATCTGAAAAGAAGTAAATGACGTTTTGCCAAATAGGGTGGCTTCCTGGTCTAAAACTAATGATGATGGTTCATTGGCTGCGATGTGTGCTTGCAACCCGAGGATTGCAGCTCGTTGCTATATTTTGTTCTTGTATCTATGACCCAATCACCTCCTAATGTTCGGGGTCCACGTAGTCACCGTTCCACGATCTTTGGCAAGTCTGCCGTCTTTTAACAGTATCATCAATTAAATTAACTGATATTGCATTCAAATAGATTTATTTCGCACACACACACACCCCGGAGATTAATTGCACCATCTCGACTGAAGAGACCGCCGCAAAATCGAGCATCCAAAATTTGAGACCGATTGTTTGCTTGAATGATATACTCCAATCATCGCCCAGTGAGCAGATTGGGTCCATTGAACCGTTGTTATTCGGGTCACTCCGTCATGAATCTCAAGGCGAAATTACATTAAAAATATAAGTGTATACCGACAATGGCTATGTTCTCTGAAATGTATTAAGTATTAATCGAAGGAAACGAACCAACAGGCCTCCAGTATGTCCCTTGGGCTAAGTTGCACGAAATTACCAGTGCGAGGAAAATAAGCTTCATGGCGAGTATGGTGACCTGAAGGATGAATAAGAACAAAGTCTTTGAGATTAACTGTGAAAAAAACCGAAACTATTTGTGCACTGAAAACCGATCAATAGAGAACTCCTCATGTAATCATGCCATGAAATTCTTGGGACTCAATATTCAGCCGTCTTCAATTAGAGAATTTTCGCTTCCATATTCTAAAAAACCTAATACTTATAACAGTATTATCATCAAATCGTAGCACTTCATCATAAAAAATATTTATAGCATATGTATTATGCATAAACATATACATAAACATATAGTTTCCTGCAAGAGAACAGCGCTTGCAGTGGTGCCGACGTAAGTAGCAATATAAGAGCATCTGGACCCCCGTTGACCTCAACAATTTGCATACGACCTCTGTGACGTCACTTCCGGTTCCAGTCGCGTGACCGGAAGTCACCTTTGACCTCGGCAGTGCCGGGGTCAAAGGTCACTTTCGGTCAGGTGCCCGGAACCGGAAGTGACGTCACAAAGGTCATATGCAAATTTTTGAAGTCAACGGGGGTCCCGACGCTCTTAGGTTATTTGGGTCAAAGGTCGCTTCCGGTTATCTTTTACATTAATTTATACCAGCCCCCAACAATGGGCTAATGGTAAGAAAAGAACAACACCACCCGGTGAGATGAAATATTTTTTTATATTTTCATAACAATAACACGGAATATTTGTTCAACAGTAAATTTGACAATAACACAACGTATATACAAGAGTTATTCGCCCTTATTATAACATCTCAAGTCCAGTAGAATATCTGCCCATCGATATTAAGCACTCTAAATATCCAAATACGTTGTACTCACTCCATCTGGCAGAACTGTGCGTTTGGGGTAGAAGAAGGTGAAGTCATCCCGCTGCTGTGTGTACGAGCGCATCTGGGTCTCGATGATACAGAAACCTTTATTGGTTCTACTGGCACTGGTCTGGCTCTGGAGTACATCGAGGTACAGGGCTTTGGTAATGTTGTTATCGCGACGACGGACTCCTTTACAGCTGAATTTGCTGTTGTTGTCTCCACCATCGCAATAGTATATTTTTTAACACAGGGCGATCATGGCCTCACAGCTCCATTCTAACTTGAGGAAACCGGGGATCCTTTTATCATAGTCGTAATGGTCTTTTCTCGGTAGTCAGCCATCTCTTTCCGCTTCATCCTGGGCTCGTAGTTCCTGTTTCACGAGCGACTCCCAGTCTGTGTTGGAGACGGCCATGTACGCGGAATCCGTATCCATTTCTAGAAGTTGCCAGTCTGATTGGTTGAAATACACACCCATGAAGTCGTACAAGAATTCCAGCATCCGCAGTTTGGTTAGCTGGTACACCATACATCCAATTTGTAGCGGCAGGTTGTACGTGACATCTTTTTGGCCGATGTAACTTCGTAGGTGCTGTCGTCAATCATCTCCATGTGTCTGTATAGGGGTGAATTCAGACGTTTGCGAGCTTGTTTGGTTTGGTGCTACAAATGTGGATGTTGACGTGGCGGTCCTGATTGGTTACGGTATTTCCGTATCCGCTGTTGCCAAGCAACTTCATCGTTTCTCCGATGATGACTTTACTGGGGTCGGCGTCTCCTTGACGACGGGCAGTGGTCATGTCGTTCGCAAACTTCTGGAAACAAGCCTAGGGGGTAGATTCTATCACTTGATAGATTTTGGTGAATTTCAGGCCGTGATTCAGGTACCAGCGCAGTAGAAGCGTGCCCAGCAAGATCTTTTCACCATACATGCTACCGATTAACATACGTCGGGGTTATTTCAGTACATTATCTTCTTCGGCATACGCCCGCATGGTAGGTCCAATGTTGTCTCGCCCCACTTTGGTGTTTTAAAAGATGGGAGGACATCCTGCAAACTTCTCTTTCAGGTGGTCAGGAGCGTGAAGACCACATTCGACGAACCCGTAGAGTTCGCCCGTCTGAACTGTGCGTAGGATATCGGCCATGGTGATGATAGTCCGGTTATCCAGCAGCCGGTCGTGGGCGTGTAGGGAAGGAGTACAAGTCAAGTTGACGGCGTTGCATCTGGTGGAACTCGCATTCCCACAGTTGTACATAGGCGTAGCCCATCCCCCGGATGTAGTAACGATTCTGGTCTACTTCCTGACGTAAGGCGGCCGGAGTCAGTGCACGGCGTTCGTTATAGCACCCTCTTGTGAGCGAACACTCATGGCCGTGCCAATAACAGCCATGGAACTGGAACACGGTCGGTATTTTATTAATGACGGCGAAGCCGTCTATGGGAAGGCGCCGATCTCCAATTCGTTTTTCCGTGTGGTTGCCTTAGTAACGGATGGTCACGCCTCGTCGCTGACTTTCCCAATCCAGCCATTGTTCTGCTTGATGTTTTGTAGAACGTTGTGCTTTGGGTATAATGACCGGCCGGCATGGGTTGACTCAAACACGCTAGGTAGAGGGCACTGGCGTCGAATCCGATTATTTTCCGACAGAGTTTTCCTCCTCGAATGCGGGTCAACTCTTTCGCATGGTACCGATGGAATATAATACTGGGCCGCCCACAATATTTCCTTTCAAACAGTCAAACATGTCGGCGGACCTGGACCAGATACCGCAGGGTCAGACCGGGAATGCTTACACAGTCTTTAAACACGTCGACACCCATATCTCGGTAGAAGGCGACCATTTTGTCGGTAGCTTCCAGAAAAGGACCGACTTCCAGATTGTTGTAATAGACGAGGAAATCTCGGAGAGCTTGCATACCTTCACGGACCCACACCTGTTGGAGTTCGGTATGGAGGGTGTCAGAAAATGCTTCTCCTTTGAGATCGTTGTAGAAGGCCTCTTGGGGTGGAAGTTGCGTCTCGTCCAGACGATCGAGACTGGTCATGTAGGTATATGGAAAGCAGTATTCTGACGTAATCGATGACCTCGCCTACTACTCCAAGGTATCGTACCAATGGTCGCCAGTACTGCCCAATAGACTGCGCAATAAAGTCGGTTTCTCGGGCAAGTGTATCGACACTGAGAACTGCACTGGCTGGCTCTGTGCATCTTGGTGATTTGGAACTCGTATTGTTATGCAGCATGGCTGAGTACAGAGTTCAGAATTCCGGCCTCTTTGTAGCTGCCGGTGGGATTCTAGCATTTGCAAGGATTCTGGTGTTAGTCAATCAAATTCAAGCAGTGTGTGTGTTTGTTTTGACCGTTCACCGAGTTTGGGCTTAGAAAGAAATAAAAATACCCCTTATCGTGCAAATATCATTCTGTAATTTGTACCAGACCTTCACTTATAGGGGAAATGTCTTCGGTGTGATTTTCAGCCTTGTACGATTCGGAATTGAAGTTTTAGCGTTAATTTTCTTCTATCCAAAACAAAAAATCTCGCAGAAAAAATACCCCGTATCGTGCAAATATCATTCTGTAATTTTTACTAGACCTGACATATAAACAAATTGACCTCTATAACTTTTTTTAGCGTTGTACAACCCTGTATTTCAATTTTAGCCTCAGTTTCGCTCTCCCCAGGAAACACAAATTGTTTGGCACCTTTCTGTGGGATTCTAGCGTTTGGAGAGGATTCTGGTGTTTCCCAATCAAATTCGAGCAGTTCGCTCAAAAATGTGTTTTCTCGTTTTTTGTAGATTTCGGGTTTAGAACGAATAAAATACCCCTTATCGTGCAAATATAAATCTGTAATTTTTATCAGACCTGACATATGAACAAATTGACCTCTGTGACTTTTGTTTAGCGTTGTACATCCCCGAATTTGTATTTTAGCCTCAATTTTCCTCTTCACAGGAAGTTTTTTGGTCGCGTGCAAGGAGCCAGCCGCTATAAAAGGGGCGGAATTCTGAACTCGAACTCATTTTCTCAAAGTTTCGCAAACACCATGAATCCTGACTATGCTACACCGGCGGTATACATCGACAACGACCACCCTGAACATGAATTGCAGGCAAGCACCTAAAAGGTGCATGGACCCCTCAGCCTGTTTTTTTTAGTCAAGTAGGATCAGGGCTGCATCTAGAGCCAGTTTAGTTTTGGAAAACATATGGGCACCCAAAACTCAAATGAAACAAAAAACGAAAGTGTTGTTTTTGTTCAATTTGAAAAGATTTCTGAAGGAAATATCCTAGAAAAAGCTTCTGGAAGCCTCAATATCGATCCGATTGCATAGCTGGGTATTGAATTTCATGTTAATAAACCTCTGTTTTGTGATTGATCACAGGCTCTTTGCGCCAAAATTCACTTAAAATAATTGGACCCTCAATAATGAATTACGAAAAGGAACTGGGAGTTTGGGATCGGAACCTGCAAAAAATCCCTGGATACCGTATATAACAGACTTCGGTTTCACGTGAGTGATGTGCTGGGATTACAGCATGCAAGGAAGTGTAGCTTTATCAGTGGCAAGTTATGCATTGCACAAGTGTGATAACAAGTAAACACACTTATTGACACAGGCCAACCCTTATCATTATTTGGGGGGGGGGGGGAAGCTCCAGGTATGCAAACTGATTCAAAATTGCACACAGTCAGGCTAAAAATGGACTCTCCTAATCACTTGTTTTACATAATTTCCAAGGTACAGTAACATGTTTGGTGACAAAAATTGAAGCATTATGTTATACCAGTTAAATGTGTGGACACAAATATGGTTCATGCAAAAGTTTTAGAATAAATCATATGATGTACATGTAGAATAGAATGATTTAATAGCAAAATTTAAGAAAAATGTTGTCCTTCATTCAATAATAATCATGAATGGACCAGGCTTTCTTGTATCAGGGAACCTTCAAAATTCACAACGAAACATGCAACCAAGGGTTCCCGATGGGCATAGATAACAGTGCAAAAGCTAAGCCATCAATAAATTAAAAAATTTAAAAAAATAAAAAATCATGAAATTATCATAGCCATCTGAAAATCTAATCATTTCATCTGTCAACATTCAGGAAGCTCTCACCAAAGTTTGGTCAGGCCCGACTTGATAGATCTGCAGACATTCAGCGGACAAGAACATGTTGATGGACATAGATAACAGTGCAGAAGCTAAGCCATCAATAAATAATAAATTTTGTTTTGAAAAATCATGACATCATCATAGCCATCTGAAAATCTAATTATTTCATCTGTCAACATTCAGGAAGCTCTCACCAAAGTTTGGTCAGACCCGACTTCATAGATCTGCAGATATTCAGCGGACAAGAACATGTTGATGAGCATAGATAACAGTGCAAAAGCTACGCCATCAATAAATAATAAAAAAAAATAATTAAAAAACATGACATCATCATAGCCATCTGAAAATCTAATCATTTCATCTGTCAACATTCAGGAAGCTCTCATCAAAGTTTGGTCAGGCCCGATTTCATAGATCTGAAGATATTTAGCGGACAAGAAAATGTTGACGGACGGACGGACGGACGGACGAACGCTAGGACGGACGGACGTACGTACATGGCAACGACAAGACCCCACAACCCTATGGGCTGAGGGGTAATATACTACCGCTATCAACGCGGTTGTCAATAACCTTAAATTATCTGCACCGTTGGCTATACCAGAGATTACCACCACCATCGTTCCGCAATCGACATTGAACCGTTTTACTTTACATCATCAGGACCACTGACAGGTCGTGAGCCTACCACCAACAACACCACCACCCACCCACAGCCTGACTATAGCGCCGTTATTAAGGCTGCAATGGACGCCGTTATCAAGATCGACCCATCAACCACTGAGATGTGAGCCGATGTCCTTGAACCTCCTACTAGGTATGAGACCAAACCCAACGTCTTTCTGAACCAACCTTTATCACCGACGTCAAATACCAACGGTGATGCCATTATCAACGATGGAATCAATACCGCTAATCGACGATGGAAACTATCGCCTAACGTAACATTGACCATCGATAGTAATCAACGCGTCTCACTAGACACGGCTCCTAAAGGGAACAGAGCCGCAAGACATATAAACCTGTCTACAGCCGCCTGGACACAACTCATCCCGTCTTTTCGAAGAGCGGAGACAATCATCGGGCTGGCAGCGAAAGGAGAATCGTATATACATACACGATTCGATAATTCTCAGCTACGCCTATTACAACGGTCAGCCGTTGATGCACATTAGAGCCTGGCAGTATGATATGCCGAGCCACATCTGGCGGCCATTGGTCGTAGGCGTCACCTTACACCTAACAGCCTGGCGTAAACGGCAAACTATCACCCCAGAAGTATCGGCAGATCTAACAGCGGGGATTGTAGAGTATTTTTACCAAGTTTATAAAACCGCTTACCTGGAGAAAGTAACCATGGAAATTAGTAGGATCGGTGAATGCGCGGGATGTACGGTGAATTATAAAAAGCATACCTGCTTACACCCACCACCATCCTAGAAGCAGCCTTACAGAATGTACAGGAAGTCGATGTCGGGGCGGCGTTTCGTTTTCGTGGGCAAGAGGATATTCCCAAAAGCTGCATTGAAAACTTTTTGGCTACCAAACCTAGCCGGGATGATGCCCGTTTCCAGGCAGAAGTGCGTAGCTACATTAATTTAAAAATGTAATCTACATTTGTGAACTGATCTGAACTTTGCGTAAGCTACATTTATGAACTGAACTGTACTTCGAGGGTGTCTTTACCCGTATAATACACCGTGATGGTGATAAGGCGTTATTTACTGTATGTAAATTGTGTCAGTAAAAAATGACCATAAGGTAGTTAACTATTCTTTATAATTGTCCCCGGCATGTTAAAAGGCGGTGTGGTACGATATTCTGTATTATTGTCGAATTTACTGTTGTACAAAATATTCCGTGTTATTGTTATGAAAATATAAAAAAAATAGTTCATCTCATCGGATGGTGTTATTCTTTTCTGACCATTAGTCCGTTGTGTGGGGGCTGATGTTAATTTTTGTGCTTTTGAAAGAAGGTCTCTCTTTCGGGAGATTAGGGCAGTCCTTAAAAGGACTTTTTTTTTTAATCTCATACCTGAGGGTCTAGTTTCGGTAGATCCGTTTTATCATTTCTGCTTTGCAACGGCAGAGTGGACATTTCACTCCCAAATACATGCAGGGCTGTACTGGCACTCCAGCGCAAAACAGTTTTGGTAAGCACTCACAACACATGCAAAGATGACTGCATGGGAAAATGGCGTACATAGCTGTCCCCGTCTGGCATATACAGCATTGTATTGTAATTGTAATTCTGTCGTTGAGATATTTCACCCGATCTCCGTATTTGGCGAGTTGGACTGAAGCTTCCACAATGGCGTTGGACGATTCCCGCAAATCTAGATTCTGTCGCTGGATGGTATCTTTCAATTACAAACGTCTGGGCCGTCATTCACAATTCAGCCGTCGTCCATTAAAGAATATCCGCGTCTATAATCCAAACACCTATTCCATATTCCATGTAACAGTATTAGCATCAAATTCAAAAAGACAATCATAGTATACATAAACAAAGGCTTGTTTCCTGCAAGAGAAAAGCGGTCAACAGTTTTCAATGATGCCGGCAAAACATGATGATGTTCCAAAAATATCAAATCCGTATCGCTGATCAGTATTCTTAATCCATAATAGGTCTCGGAATGACCCCTTCAAGAAATTCCTTTCCGCTGCGGCATCGAAGAGATCCCGTTGCGCTTCGAAGTCCCTCCGCCGTTGTGCTTCATCAAACATCTCAACATCAAAAATTTAGCTTGTAGTACACTGACAGTTCTTCTCTCCCGTTGTGCAATCTCTAAGAGAGTCTTCGAGCGTGTTTGGTATGGCATCTTGAAAGTATGGCAGGAAAAGTGTTAACTCTGCCAGGGCTTCGCCTCAACTTTGAGAAAATTACTACAGAGTTCAGAATTCCGCCCCTTTTACAGCGGCTGGTTCATGGCACGCAGACAAAAAAATTGAGTTTCCTGGGGAGAGGAGAATTGAGGCTAAAATTAAAATTCAGGGCTGTACAAGGCTCAAAAAAGTCGTAGAGGTCAATTTGGTCATATGTCAGGTCTGGTAAACATTACAAAATGATATTTGCACGATAAGGGGCATTTTTTTTCGTTCTAAACCCGAAATCTACAACAAAACGAGAAAACGCAGTTTTGAGCGACCTGCTCGAATTTGATTGGCTAACACCATCATCTTATCCAAATGCTAGAATCCCACCGAAAGCTGCCAAAAAATTGTGTTTCCTGGGAGAGTAAAATCCAGGCTAAAATTAAAATTCAGGGCTGTACAACGCTAAAACAGTCAGAGAGGTTAATTTGTTCATATGTCAGGTCTGGTAATAAAGTACAGAATGATATTAGCACGATAAGGGGTCTTTTTCTTTCTAAATCTGAAATCTGCGAGATTGTTTTGTTTGGATAGAAGAAAATTAACGCTAAAACTTAAATTCCGATTCGTGCAGGGCTGAAAATCTCACCGAAGACATTTTCCTATAAGTGAAGGTCTAGTAAAAATTACAGAATATTTGCACGATAAGGGGTATTTTTTTTCTTTCTTAGCCCAAACACACACACTACTTGAATTTGATTGGCTAACACCAGAATCCCTGCAAATGCGATAAAAAAGGTTAGCTGGATGAAGCAGCCATCATTCAATCTAATGCGAACATGGAAGACATACGGAATACTGACGCTTTGCAGCGAATGCTAGAAGTAGTCGACAGCCCCAGAGCCTACATGGCAATTGTGATGGCGATGTACAACGATTTGACAGACAACCCAGGCCGAGAGGATGTCATCCAGGCCTTCACGTTAGATGTTTTAGAATGAACACCATTGGGTCCTCTTCATGAAGCCGTGAGGACGGCCTATCGGCAATACCTACGCGACCTCAGGCAAGCCCGTGACGTTCAACATCACGACCGCCGTTTGTACAATGGTCTCAGGTGCGCAGCTGTAATTATGGGGGCTATTGTCGGCATTCACTTGCTTCGCCGGCACATGTGAAGATACGAAGCTAAGCATCAAAAAACCCCTCGGCTCTGGGTACATTCATAATGTATTCAATTTGAACCAAGATGTCAGGAACACCAAGCAGTCAAGTCACAAATATACAGATTTTGCAATTAGAAATGACCCCTAAGATTTCAGTCCAATCAGAGAAACCGGTATTCATTACATACATTCCTTGATGCATCAATGATGTATACCAAATTTTACATCGAGCATTTGAACGGTATCAGAGATAGAGATCATTAATGATTTTGCATAAATTAAAGATGGCCGCCCATCCTTCCCGCCACTCAGAGGAACTGATGTGGTTATTCATTGAAAGTCTCTTGATACACTGATGCTGTATACCAAGTTTCGTATAGAACACTGAAATGGTATCAGAGATATACATCATTAAAGATTTTGCATAAATTAAAGATGGCCACCAAGGTTTCCGCCCAATCAGAGAAACCAGAACTGTCATTTGTCGTAAGTCTCTTGATGCATCGATGATGTATACCAAATTTTACATCGAGCACCTGAACGCCAGAGAACGAGATCATTATTGATTTTGCATAAATTAAAGATGGCCGCCCATCCTTCCCCCCACTCAGAGGAACTGATGTGGTTATTCATTGCAAGTCAGTTGATACATCGATGCTGTATACCAAGTTTGGTATAGAACACTTAAATTGGATCAGAGATATATATCATTAAAGTTTTTGCATAAATTAAAGATGGCCGCCAAGATTTTCGGTCAATCAGGTCCCGATTCAAAGTATTTGGATGTATCGATGATGTATACTAACTTTCATATAAAACAATTGAATGGTAACAGAGATATGTATCATTATCTATTTCGCATAAATTACAGATGGCCTCCAGGATTTCCAGCTAATCAGAAAAGCCGGTGTGGTAATTCATTGAAAGTTGCTTGATGTATCGATGATGTATACCAACTTTCGTATTGAACAGTTGAATGGTTTCCGAGATATGGATCATTATCCATTTCGCATAAAATTAAAGATGGCCGCCAAGGTTTTCACCTAATCAGGTCCCAATTAAATAGGCTTCTGGTCCTTGACTAGGTAAATAAGCATACCAAATTTGGAATTCTTCAGTGGAACCGTTCTCCGGCTATCTCGCTCACGTACGGACGTACGGACGTACGGACGTACAAGACGACGACAATACCCCATGGCCAAAATTGGCCGAGGGGTAAAAAACCAATTCCTCAAAATGACTCTATTCAGAGCCTTGGATGAGCACTTCTTACGAAATGCATAATTATTAAAAACAAAATAAAAAATAAATACAAAAAAATATAATTTTTTTCTCACTGGGCTCCCGTTTTTTTTGAATTTGACAGGGGCTCCGTATAGCAATATGGTCTGTGTATTCGGATTCTTTAGCTCGGCGTTTGACAGCTTGTCGAACCTGTACACCACTGAACGCACCCCCAGGACTTGTAGACCGCCTCGCACCGCTTGTTTGCCGACTGCTTTGACGCCACGCGTCACCATCGGAAGAAAAGTTTTGACGATGCTGCCGAGTACATTGCCAATGCCATGCCCGCGCTGAATATGTGCTCCACTAAACACGAGAAGACTACCCCCGGCTTGTTTGGTGTAATGATCGACATAACTGGACGTATTGCATTGATAAGGCACCTTCATTATGCAAAGTGAACCGCTCGGGCTTGACGGAAATGAAGTGTCAGCACCACTTTCCCATGCTCGAATGCAATCGGTTGACCTGTATCGTCTCTTAAAGAGGTAGTAGCGTGATTTTAGTTGTTCGGGAAAACTGAACAGCATGATCACTTGCAACATTTGCCAAAAGATTTTCAAGTATTCAAATCTCGTATTTCATACAGGGATCAATATTGTCAGATTCTTCAATTCGGTCTAGTGAACAACATGAAAATGGGAAATGACTGAGATGACGTCGGATAACGTGATCAGGTATCCATGACGTCACGTTAGAAGCCGTCACAGTGCGATAACAGTTCTAAGATCGAGTATGACGTTGCAGAGCATCACGCTCGGAATGCCAGTGCGCGTTTTCTGACGTCATCTCAGGATAGTTGCTTTCAACTACTGAATAACTTTTATCGAAATATGTTATTTGCTGAATATTTTTTAAATGACGCTTTTACCTCTTTAAGTCGATGATGACGGAGCTAATATCGGTCTGACTGACCGGTAGATAAACGATGTGCTTGAAACTGTGGGTAACTTGATCACCGTACTTGCCTTTCACCGGGCAGACGCGTAGTAGAGGTACGTTGCTGTCTCCGACAATGTGTACATCGACTACGTCTGAATAGACGTACTTTTGCTGAATTCCATACCCACGTTGGCAGTCAGTCTCAACTGGAACTTCTGATTGTATTCGTTAAACGACAGGAAAACGGAATCTTTGAACGGGAGGGTTTCTGTCTTGTTACGCGCCCGGCGACCGATCTTACCCTTCATGAGATCACACAACGCCTTGATGAACTCTTTGGGGGTGTGGTACTGCCCTTGAGGGAGTACAAAGAGAAACGTCTTGCTGTTGTGCGTGATCACATACCACGCCGTGGCATCTTTCACGTTGTACCACGTATACGGGTACTGGATGTCTACAAGACCACATTCTCAACGACCAGGCAGGTTTAAGGGTTGGGATAACTGTGTTTCGTAATGAGTTAAGGTATTGCTCGGGAACACCTCGGTCGAGCTGTTACTGGGTAGAAGTGAGGTAAAACATGGCGACTGAGCTTTCGTGCCACCGCTCCCGGTATTAATAGTTGTCCCAGGCCTTGGGTGGTCGTACCCGGCGTCGTGATCGTCGTGGTGACTTGCTACATATCAAGGCTCTGGAGCGCTGGAGCCTCTTGACAGGGGGTGGTGTTTTAAAGGGATGAAAAGCAGGTGCCCGCCGTTGTGGTGTTTTGGGTGGTGCCTCCGGTTCCCACTCAGCTTCCCAAGTCCGTTGGGGTTGCGTCTGTCGTTGTGTCGTGGTGACGCCCCACACGTGCAAAGAAGGATCTACGGTGTACGTAGTTGGCGTTCTCTATGCGTATGAGGTTATGCGTCTAGTTCACCGCTCAACACACGTTTAAATTTGGTCCAGCCGTCACAGTGTAGGGTAACCGTATTCGATACGGTGTCAGGGCGAAATTGACGTTCTTTCACGATGGTGACTTTATCTTCATAGACATGTAACTCCACGTCAGGGGTAAGGGGAAGAACGGCTCGTAGGACTGGTGACATCGTTGACGACAAGCCAAATGACGTACACGCTGACTGACCCCTCCCTTTGGGTTCCGGTCACGTGACCGGAGGTGACCTTTGACCCGGCGCACCTTCATTAATACGGCGGAAGTTGACCGGTAGTGATCTTTGACCCAATTAACCTAAGAGCATCTGGACCCACGTCGACCTAAAAAATTGGCATATGATCTCTGTGACGTCACTTCCGGTTCCGGTCACCTGACCGGAAGTGATCTTTGACCCCGGCAGTGCAACTTTCGGTCGAGGTCAAAGGTCACTTTCGGTCACGTGACCGGGACCGGAAGTGACGTCACAGAGGTCATATGCACATTTTTTAGGTCAAATGGGGTCGAGATGCTCTTATACCACTACTGACGTAGTTAATGTTTTGGGGTGTCGTTGTTTCGATAAGCCTGCAAATGCATTCAGAAAGAAGACAATGTAATATACATCCCTATACATTTGCACCGGAGTATGCAAGGAAGCATAATATGAACCCATGTGATAAAAAAAAGTTCAGTTCGATTTGGACCTCAAGGTTCGCTGAATGCAGATAGGTAGATTGGACGTGAGGAAGGAGGCGGAGAGTTGGCGGAAGGGGGCCCGTGGACACCCTAATAGAGGTCTAGTAGGCCTAATACATATTTGAAACTGACATACATGGAGTAATATTCTAGCATATGACTCTCTCGATGATAAGCTGCGATGAATAAATTAAAATTACTTACTGGTGAAGCCTGTGTGGTAGAAATGGTCCGTGGACACCCTAATAGAGGTCTAGTAGGCCTAATACATATTTGAAACTGACATACATGGAGTAATATTCTAGCATATGACTCTCTCGATGATAAGCTGCGATGAATAAATTAAAATTACTTACTGGTGAAGCCTGTGTGGTAGAAATGGTAGATGAACCAGGATATAAACGGCTGACGTGCCGATCGAAGCTAAGATTACAAACGTCTCGTGTACCAGAGCATGAATGATAATCTTGAAGTAAATGGGTTCATACGGTCCCTAGCCCCAGGTTAAGCGGAATTAGACACAAGTTACGAAGCGTAACGCCATAGATCTTGCACTGTACGCTCGTATTGGCTATCACCATTCGATATGTATCGCCAAATTGACCTGGCAAAATATCCTGCTTGATTTTTATAAAGAAAACATTGTTTAATTGAAGAAAGTGACATGCGTGTTTAAATGCTGCCCGTCTCATGATTTTGCCTATACAGCTAAGTATTGAAATGAGTCTCTAATTAAACCCATTTCAACAAACAAAACAGCTGAACCAGTTAAAATAAGTCACAAAATGTTAAAGGCAGTCGGAAATCCTGTTTCATCTCCACTTAAGTTTACTGTATCGGGTGGAAGCTTCAAAATCTCGATTTTAGTTTTTTTGTTTTTTGTCTTATACCACAGTACACAGTCGAACCTACAAGAAGGGGGAATATGAAATTATGAAAATTAAGGCAATGTAATAATAAAAAATGACTTTTTAAAACTCGAGCCATTCATGGTGCAGTAGTGCTGATTGGTTTTTGGCCGTTTTCTCCGTTTAGTTTTTCGCCAAAAAGTGTTTTTTCCCGTTCTAATTTCTTTCTTGTTATTTGATGTACAAACATGAACTTTGGATACAATATTCCAATATTGTGGATCTTCAAAAGTTTACCCCAAATTTTATAAGTTCGGCTCTACTCATGAATTATTTATGATTTAGTGAAGAGGGGTCGAGTTTTTGTAGATTTTTTTCAATCTTTCAACTTTGCACGACGATAAAATAACTTCTATGCCCTAACTAAAAAAACTGAGGCAACGTATTTTATTCAAATGGTAAAGTTCATTATTCCAAAAAAGTAAATTTGTTTGAAGAAAACTAAGAGAGTTATCAGCGCGTGATTTGAGGACTATGCTTTTCCAAATGACATCATTTATCTTTTAATAAATCGAGAAAGTTATTTATTTATATAAATTCCTTAAATCAAGGGCTTTCAGAAAATGTATAGTTTGTTTGGATACAAACAGCACTGCCTCGTGATTAAGCAAAATTGTGATACATACACGTACGCAACTGGGACCCCACACAGTAACCGTAATCATAATTTGATCTATACAGGAAAGTGTATTTTCCAGAATCTTAGAAGTTACCACATGTTTTACCGCTGCCAAAGACGCTATCAACGTTATCCATCTAATTATATCAATGATATCGTCGATGTAAATCTGAATACTTTCTATCTTATCATCAGTGCGAGGTATAACTCTTGGCAGTTCTGCGAGAGAATGATTCAGGTCCGCGACTGAGAAAAGTACTGATTGCGAAGATTAGCTTTTTCCGCATCAGATAAAATTCTAAAGTCAATCTCATCATATAATCGGGGTATACAATTTGTTGATTTACATGTGTTCATAAAGCTTTTAGAGATTTTTCAATAAGTTTTGGGGCGGGTTGATTTGAACTAGCCTATGTTTATGTATACTATGATTGTTGATTTTTTAATTTGGTACTAATGCTAATGCTGTTATATGGAATAGATCTTTGGATTATGGACGCGGAAATTCATGGGCGACGGCTGAATATTGACTGACGGACTAGATCCTTGTACTCTTTCAGTTAAGACAATATGGTATTTCGGGGGATTTGTTGAAATGGTTTCAGAGGTATCTTGAAAGTAGAATGTAGAAAGTATTTATGAACGGTAAATATTGAAATTTGGATGTTTAAAACCGGCGTCCCTCATGATTCTGTTCTTGACCTTCTCGTCAGCAGGATACGAGATTTGGCCTTAAATATCGAGTGTTCCGGTCATATATTTTCTTGACAAATAAATTGATCACTGACAATATCACAGATATCGGAAAATAGGTCGAAAAATTCAAAATACATCTAAGAATAAAAATGTTTTCTTCTAAACGGAACAACTTTGAACATATTATAGTGCAGGCATATGCAAACAAAAGACGTCGGTAATTGAAGGCTACAAATAAATCTATCCGATCTCGGGGAGTCAGGGTTTGATAGATACTGGTCTTACACTAACATGATTATGAACCATTTACTGCTTAATAGAGATGGGAGGTAGTGCTTCAGTGTGAACAGCAGGCTCAACTGGAGGATTAAATTAGGGAATCGCAGTGTACATTTGGGTAATATTGCCATAAATTTAAACTATCAAGCAGTCTGACACACAAACTTATTATAGCAAGGTTCAGGAATATATCGAGCTTGCCTGCTCTTATCCTGAGTCATTGAATTGGATAACAGCAGCAAAAACATATCTTCAATGATCGAACGGTACAATTCATTTCTTGTCAGCGCCAATGCCCAACATGAATAATGTTATACTGTTTTAGATACGTGCGATCTTCAACAATACTACAAACTCTGAGCTTGTCCACGTGAACGTATTGCGTAGCTCGGAGTTTGTAGTATGAATGAATAATTAATAAACGAATAAAAATATTATCATTAATTAAAGTTGCGTCTACATGGAGAAGCTCAGAGTTTGTAGTAGCAATGAATAAAGTTACCCAATGGTAGGCCCACTGTATTTTCCCCGCAGCGTGACGCAATATATGGACAGCTCTCAATCATAGGCTAGCTGTGGATCCTAGCTTCATAACGATATTAATCAAGTAATCAAGTTAAATTCTAGCTAAATTAGCATATGGAAATGTGTAAAAGTACGATAGACGTTTAATGGTGCCTAGAGGCAGCCTATATAGAAGCCTATTATTAACTTTGCTTTTATTCCTGCTGAACGAATTTTACTTGCAACCTTACTTGAGTAACAACCTGACATTTCGCTAGACGCATCCACCAGGCACTCGTTAAAGCTCTCCGAATCTGATCCGTGAGTAATAGCTTATCCTCTCCAGATGTAAAACTGTCCAGTACAAAATTACAAGACATTGCAATATATCACGAAACAAAGATTGCTCTGTTGAAGTGTATTGTGACATGCAACCTAAAGTGAAAGGCAAACCTCGGGGAACGTATATTGTAAATAATATCTCCCATTTACCAGCTAGTCTGGAAAAGGAGTCATTTAATCAGGATTTTGAACGTTCGTAGAACGAGTATTCGCGAACAAATATTACCTCAACGCACCAATAAATATACACCCAAGGCGTTCAACACGAACGTTCATATCGATCCATATATTGACCTGATCAATGATTATCGATATCGTTGACACAATTTCGGGAATTAAATATACATGTTTCATGATATATTGGATTGAACACAAAATATCGACATCGTATTCTTGCAATGTTAATAATCGCATTGCGGTGTCAAACAGCAAGCGTCAGATCCGAAATTCAATATTTTGCCGTTGTTCATCAAAGATATTTTACTTCAATAATCGAAAGACCTTTCGTATGACAGTTAGCATCAATTCCAAATGTGTATGAAATATAAATATAATATATAATATAATATATAATAATATAAATAAAAACACAAGCTGGTTGCCTACAAGAGAGAAGCGGTCAACAGTTTTCATTGATATCAACAAGACATGATGCTGTTCTATACATAGGATCCTAATCACTGACCATTAGTCTTTTTTCCAAATGGATTTCCAAGCCGTTTCCAGAGTGTGTGCATCAGTCACGCTTTGATTGTGAGTGCTCGTTTGAACACCATGAAGATGCAAAACACATGATATTCAAACGGCCCCTACGCTACGATCCGATTTTGCCGTTCGTGTACGATATTTATCACAGAATTTGAGAAACTTTGAATTTGGTTGTATCGCCCTGTGCGACAAGTTTATGCAGTAATATTCTGTGGCGTTGATTATAATCATCAAATCCACACCTGGGCTGCGCATTGTCTCTCTTAACGTATAGTCGACCTGAGAAAAAGCCCTGATCATTCTTGTAAAGATAAAGGTTCAGATATGATGTTACATTTGAGCTCTTTGTGGTTTCCTTCAAATTTAATGAAGGGTGTATCCGTGACAGCATCGCTAATATAATCTTCATCGACTGCTAGAATATTGTTTAGGTTTAGGATCGCAATGTTAAATTACCATTGTTTGGTCCGTCATTCATAATTCTGCTGTCGTCCATTGAAGAATATCCGCGTCCATAATCCAAAGATCCTTTCCATATTTCATATAACAGCATTAGCACCAAATTCAAAAAGATAACCATGCTATACATAAACATAGGCTATTTTCCTGCAAGTGAGAAGCGCTCAACAGTTTTCAATGATGCCGGCAAGACATCATGATGGTTCAAAATTATCTAATCCGTATCGTTGATCAGTATTCTTAATCCATATGATATTCGTTGTAATGTCGTCATATAGAGAATGATGTATCTCAATCACGCTTTGATTGTGCCTGTTCATATGAGCACCTTGAGTATCTTGAAGAACATGGGTTCATACGATCCCTAGCCCCGGGTTAAGCGGAATTAGACACAAGTTACGAAACGTAACGCCATAGATCTTGTACGCTACGCTCGTATTTTGCTATCAGCATTCGATATGTATCGCCAAATTTGAGAAACTTTGAATGGAGGCGCTTGGTGGTATAGCCCTATTTTATAAGTTTCTGCAATAAAGTTTTGTGACGTTGATTAAAATCGTCACATTTGATACATGATCTAGCAAATGCTACTAGGCGAGATATGTATACGCCATATGCAGGTCCCACTGGAATATTACTGTCCAGAAAGTGATAGTTTATGAAATGTCGAAATTGTAATCATCTCTTTTGTCATAAAGTCGACGAGAGAGAAGGCCGATGTTAAGTTTGTTTGTTTTATATCATTCTCCAATTCATCACGCTGTGTTTTGCGGATAAAATTGCACAATTGAAGAAAACTCTTACTGAAAAAACCCGCCAGAAAAATAATATTCTAAGATGATGTCACTGTGCCATCAACAGATGTGCAATCTTGATATTTTCAGACTAAAATGTATTGTGAGAAGTTTCAAACCTTCAGCCGGGGCTGTTTTGGACTGGATGAGTTGAACTCTTCATGCCAGTCTGTTTTGAAATTCAGAGAAAAATGTGCTTTATCGCTGGAATCTGTATATATTTTCATATAAGTTTCAAAATGTATTCAAGTACTGTGCAGTTTTAAATATACCTATGCCTAAGTCAACGTTAAATTTTTAGATTGGTCAAAGTGACCGCTATGCAAATCATTTGTTCATATCACCAAATCATTTGTTGATATCAACAAATCATTTGTTGATATCAACAAATCATTTGTTGAGTGGATTGGCTGGCCGTGTGGTAAACCGTTGTACTTCTTTATTCACTGTAACTACAATAATAATTCAAGAATACTCACACCACTCCCACAAGAGTTATTTATTTATTTATTTATTGAAGGAGCTAGTGTAGATCAGATTATTCTTTAAATTATTTATACATTTGGGGCAGCTTGTCAGATTTGTATATTCAAGTTGAACATGTTTACATATTTATGCGATCGCTTCTGCCATGAAATTATAAATGTATACATACATTAAAATGAGTAAAAGTGTTTTGACACTTGCGTTTAAAATGGCCTGCGGAGCTAGAAACATCAACTCGAAATATCACTATAAATGGAAATAACCCTAAGGAAAAACGAAAGGAAAACATTTATTCTGCGGGATGATGTGTAAAACAAACTTGGATTGCGTAGATCTCTCGTTGGTACTTGAAATGACATTTGGGGTGAATATAGCGACAATCTTATTTACTAGCAAAACACCATGCATAAAAGACAGATCTAAATCGTTTCGTCGCTGAGATAAAGGCAGTAAATTAAAATGAGTAACGCAACATTAAAATGATGGTGAAAAACGATGCCAGCGTAAGTCATATGACCCCAAAGACAAATATACTGACTACATATAGCTAAAAACAGGACAAGAACCTAAAGTGATCCCTGTGATGATTTGAATCCCAACCACGCTTTCGTTGTAGGTGTTCATGTGGACATATTGAATGGCCCCACGACCGCTAGCACCAGCTTGAGCGGTATTAAACACAAATGTTTCAGAGCAATGATGTAATAGCCCTATCAAGTCATCTGTTGGAAAATGATGAACTATGTGAATGTCCCAAACGAGGGGGTATTTATTGAATAAATATATATAACACTAAGCACCAGTATACCCTATATAACCTGAACGTAGCATATACATTAGATGTGCATTTTCCTACATTATCAGATAAGTATGTGCGGTACAGGGACCAGACGATTTACAGCACATAGCTTCAATATGTGTATTAAAGTTACTATCGGACGTTAAACTTACACAAAGGTCCTAGACTTCGGTGACTCGAGTTACAGACTGGCCATTCAGTGTATATTGATGTTCTATAGTATTCTTCATATTCGTAGAAGAGATATGATAACTTTTTATAACATTAATAATTTTCCAGATACGATACCAGTCTCTCACTCGGTCCAAATCTTCCTGCAAATATATACACTCTGTGACATTTGCTATCTGTCTAGAACATGTACAGTCATCGATTTACATAGTTGTGACAGAACATGAAAGGACATCCGGAAGGTCATCGATGTACAGTTCTAACCCTATCTGGCCTGAGCGATTTGGGGTGTGTCGCAGCCTGGGGGGGGGGGGCGGAAAGTGCCCCCCTATATATTTTCTCTACCACTAAGGCTAGAGCGCTGAAACTTACCACACAGTATCTTGGGTTCAAGCTCTACCGGGACATGTAAAAAAATCCAAGATGGCCGCCATGATGACGTCACAGTGAGGTCATCTTCTCGGAAGCCATTTTTCAGCCTTTTTGGGGTTGATTTTTCGACGTAGTAGACGAATTGCCATTAATAACAGTTGTTTGAGTTTTTTTCAGATAGATAGGTATTCACTAAGTTTAACACATTTCCGCTAAGTTTAACACATTTCCGCTAAGTTCAAATTAACTCAACTTATAAATGAGTAGCTCATGACAGTCGGAATCGAAAGCCTTGGATAAGTCAATTTATACCGTCGACCTCTTTTCTATCGTCAAATGATTGCTGAGCATATCAAGATAAAACAAAAGATTAGTTGTTTTCGAACCACCTTTCAGAAGTTCATCCTGAAATCCACTGATAAAGCATTTGATAAAGGTATAAATCTTAACATGAATAACACGTACGTACGACTGTATAGATTTCAAGATTGTAAGAGATTCTTTTTATCAAGCAGCTACTTTGAAAGATCTTTTTAGTCGGGTAAAAGAAGACTGTATTTTATTTGAGAGACATCGGTTTGTTTTATAAATTTTACTGCATGTACAGGTTTTTGGAGTGTTATGTTGATTACTTCTGGATTGCTAGGTTATTGACTTGTTTTTGTTGGAATACTTAGAATTTTGTTTGATCGTCGCTATATAGCTTAAATATTGCTGAACGTAACGTTAAACTAACCCTCTCTCTCTCTCCTGTTGCTCCTAAAGTGTTCAGGAGAGAGAGAATTAAGGTTTAACGTCACGTTCAGCAATATTTAAGCTATATAACGAAAATCAAACAAAATTCTAAGTATTCCAACAAAAACAAGTTAATAACCTAGCAATCCAGAAGTAATCAATAAAACACATCATGATTACTTCGCTCCGCACCGAGTGAAGACATTGTTATCCAACTAGAAATTGTATACACGCCAATTTCCCCCCAGTTAGTCACTGGCAAACACAAATAAAAACACAAAAACATAAGGTTACGTCCAGTGGACGGAACAGGAGTTCTAAAACAATAAAGAGGATTGGAGATATGAAAGACATTTCAATTATATTTCGAATAAATCAAGAGGTTTTGTTTTGAGGAAATTTGAATGAGTCTTGTGAAATAATGTCTTATTTCGTTTTAGATATAACCACAGAGGAGTACATAGGTATACTGTGGTAAATATATATGTGCCCTAACCGAAGATAGCCGAGACATATATTCTCCAAAAGTGCTCATTATGACACCCCCTTTTGCGTAATTTGCCCATGTTTATGATTCTGATGTAAATGGATTCAACTACCTTCCCATGAGCAAGCCAAAAGCAGAGAAGAAATGATTAATTTAACACAATCTGCGTGGTCAATGGGGTAAATACAAGGATGTGAGGAGATATCATGTCATGGGGTAGAACACAATATAAGCACATTTGAAATTTTTATGTTTGAGTAATTGTGACAGTGTGATAAAAACCGATATTATACCTACATATAGAACCGATCATTCCAAAGTTATATTTATTAAAATGTAGAGAAATTATAAACGGAGGTCATTCGAAAGTGAACAATTTACTTGTCAAAGACCGTGTTTATTGCTAAAAGGTAAAGAAAAGTATCGCGTATATAAACGTTCCGAGCAAGTTATGTTTTTATACTATTTTTTATAACTATAAAAGGGTAACTACTCAGCGCAGAAAATGCTAAAAAATGTAAAACAGAAATGAAGTAGAAAAAACAACCAGCTAGTATGTAAAGTAGGTGACAGTGTCATGGTATTGCAGTATAAAATTAGACACTGTAGATAGTTCTAGAACAATAGAGCTGAGGTAAACTTGTTTACCTTCTGTTCTGTGATTATAATCATAGAATTCTCTCGAACTGTCGTGACCGATTTATCATATTTGCAAATGGCAGAATTACGAGAGAGACCCGTATGATGAGGGTAATTGGGTCACAGCGCCATCTACACATCTATACACTTGTATACATACTGTTTTGTGGATTAATTATTTGGAGCTTTCTAGAAGCGGTTGTGATCGTATCTGGGTTAAAATCATACGTCATTGCTGTACCGGTGGAAGCTTCCTGATTTGATAGAATGTACTGGAGTGCCACATAGAGTATAAATATCCGGACAATTAGTCATTCTGGGAAGAGATTCAAATTGCTTCTATGTGGGGGCATTAGATTGTGCTACTATTACCTTAGCCTGAGATTACTGACTGCTGGATTGTATATTCCTGTTGGATTACTCCTGTGTCAGAGCATTTCCATCATTGCTCTCTAGATTTGTATCTAATACCGCTCCCACCAATCCCCAGTGTATGAGTTGTCACAGCGACACAGCTCACCAATTAACAATATACGAGTTGTCAGAGCATTTCCATCATTGCTCTCTAGATTTGTATCTAATACCGCTCCCACCAATCCCCAGTGTATGAGTTGTCACAGCGACACAGCTCACCAATTAACAATGATACGAGTTGTCAGAGCATTTCCATCATTGCTCTCTAGATTTGTATCTAAATACCGCTCCCACCAATCCCCCAGTGTATGAGTTGTCGCTCAGCGACACAGCTCACCAATTAACAATATACGAGTTGTCAGAGCATTTCCATCATTGCTCTCTAGATTTGTATCTAATACCGCTCCCACCAATCCCCAGTGTATGAGTTGTCACAGCGACACAGCTCACCAATTAACAATATACGAGTTGTCAGAGCATTTCCATCATTGCTTCCCAGATTTGCGGCCCAATGCCCCACCAATCCCCAGCGTATGAGTTGGTCACAGCGACACAGCTCACCAATTAACAATAGAGGCATGAGTTGTCAGGAGCTATTTCCATCAGCTTGCCTTCAGATTTGTACCCTTAATACCGCTCCCACCAATCCCCAGTGTATGAGTTGTCACAGCAGACACAGCTCACCAATTAACAACATACTTGTTGGTCAGAGCATTTCCACCCATTGCTCTCTAGGATTTGTATCTACCAATGCCCCACCAACCTCTCCTGTGTGAGTTGTCACAGCGACACAGCTCACCAATTAACAATATACGAGTTGTCGTAGAGCATTTCCATCACGTTCTCAGATTTTGTATCTAATACCGCTCCCACCACCTCAGTGTATGAGTTGCCCACAGCGACACAGCTCACCACCAACACATATTTGTTGTCAGAGCATTTCCATCATTGCTCTCTAGATTTGTATCTAATACCGCTCCCACCAATCCCCAGTGTATGAGTTGTCACAGCGACACAGCTCACCAATTAACAATATACGAGTTGTCAGAGCATTTACATCATTGCTCTCTAGATTTGTATCTAATACCGCTTATGCCGGTGCTAGGGGCCGTGTGGTCATGTCATTCAAGTTGCCCCATGAACAGGTACAACAAAAGCGTACCTGAGATACAACACATATCACGAATTGTTATGTGTTTTAGATTAGGGCCCTCCAGCTTAGGGCAGCATGGTTTACCATACCATGTTTGTCTGGCACAGAAGGTAGATTAAAGTACCAAACAGATTGGGCTCTCTGAGGATCCATTGTGATCAGTGTCTGTACAGCCTAATTTTCAAAATTCAAAATTCATTTTTTTTTTGTAGTTTTGGTTGAGTTTTTGTTGGGGTTGGGGTTCTGTTGGGGTATGTTTGTTTGGGTCATCGTCGCTGTGTGACCAATAAAGTTAGGTGCGACGTTAAAATTCAAACAATCAACCAACCATTTAGAATAGGTTGACCAGAAGACTATACTGTGAAGTCATGTGGTTCTGTCAGTATGTCGGCACCTCTTTCCACTTCCCTTATATGTGTTGTAATCTACGTAATTGAACTGACGGAAACTGGACAACAGCTGAGCGGTGTGGATTATCAAAATACAGGAACGCGATTTCTGCGCGTCGGCACGGGCTGCATAGAGATTTGCACGTTAGTACGGACTGTGAGAGATGCAACTGTATAGCATTGAACAGTAAGACTTTATTTAACCCTATCTGGCCTTGGCGATTTGGGGTGTATCGCAGCCTGGGGGGGGGGCGCAAAGTGCCCCCCTATATATTTTCTCTACCACTAAGGCTAGAGCGCTGAAACTTACCACACAGTATCTTTGATTCAAGCTCTAACGGAAAATGTAAAAAAATCCAAGATAGCCGCCATGATGACGTCACAGTGACGTCATCTTCTCAGAAGCCATTTTTCGGCCTTTTTGGGGTCGATTTTTCGAAATTTTCATTTTTCCGATTTTTCTCTCGGAAAAAATAAAATAAAATATAGAATAATTAGTTATTCATCAATAAAATACTTTCAAGGACTTTTAGGCAAGGAAAATGTGAAGAAATGGAGCGAAATGATTGAAAAACACGACTTCGCGGATACCACATGGCCGCCATGCTGAATTTACCCATCATCCTCTACCCGGGGGTATATGAAAATAGGCTCAAAATGACCCCAATAAGATAAGCTTAAAAGTCACCAAGTTTCAGTCTCCTCGGTTTTGTCGTTTCGGAGCAGCAGAGAAAAGTTCACTACGGGGGGGGGCACTGCCCCCCCCCCGGCCAGGTAGGGTTAACATTTGTTTGCTGTATTAACCTTACTTAATTTGTATATGATTTTAGTATTATAAATAAATATTTGATTGTTAATCCTCGATTTCACAAACGCTTTCTGTTGCGTTTTTCTATTATGGTTTAGACGTGACAGAAATTGGGGGCCTGCCCGCGAGCTTTGTTTACATTCCAGCTTTGCAACATAGTTCTAAATTGATACATTGTCTGAATTTGTGAAGTCGAGAAGTAGCATATTATCAGCATGTATTTTGACCCAGCACAGTTTACCTTAGAGCCTAGTCAGGAGGAATTTGACGAACTACGCAAAGAGGATTTGTTCGCGATGTGTAAATGCCTTCAAATTAAAGTTAAAACATCTTGGAGAAAGCAAGAAATTAATAAACTCATTATTAAACATTTTGTTGGGAAACAACTTTGGGATGAAAGTGATTTTGATTTAACTGAGGAAACAGCTGAATATTTGGAAACAAAGAAATTAGAATAGCAAAATCAGGTGGAATTAAAGAAATTAGAATTAGAGAGAGAAAAGTTAGAATTAGAGGAAAGAGCAAAAGAAAGAGCATTTGAGAGAGAGAGAAAGAGAAAAGGAAGAAAGACAGTTTCAGTTAGAGAGAGAAAGAGGAGAGAAAGAAAGACAGTTTCAGTTAGTGAGAGAAAAGTTAGAAAAAGATGAAAGAGAGAAAGAGAAAGAAAGATAGTTTCAGTTAGAAAAAAAAAACATTTGGAATTACAGTCGCGAACAAGTCCTCCTGCAGATGCATCTGTACAATCACAATCAAAATTTGATGCAGCTCGTCGAATACGTCTCGTCCCACCATTTCAGGAAAAGAAGTTCATAAATATTTTCTGAATTTTGAGAAAATTGCTGAAAATTTAAACTGGCCAAAAGAAAATTGGAGTTCACTTCTTCAAGGTGTTTTGATCGGAAAGGCAAGGGGCATTTACACTCAAATTATGATATAGTGAAGGATTTACTCCTTAAAGGTTATGAATTAGTTCCTGAAGCCTGGCGCTACGTTTCGTAACTTGTGTCTAATTCCGCTTAACCCGGGGCTAGGGGCCGTATGACCCCATGTACTTCAAGTTCCTCATGGTACTCATATGAACAGTCACAATCAAAGCGTGGGTGAGAGACATCATTCTTTAGATGACGACTTTACAACGAATTATGGATTAAGAATACTGATCAGCGATACGGATTTCATATTTTTGGAACATCATGATGTCTTGCCGGCATCATTGAAAACTATTGACCGCTTCTCTCTTGCAGGAAACAAACCTATGTTTATGTATACTATGATTGTCTTTTTGAATTTGGTGCTAATGCTGTTATATGGAATATGGAATAGAAAATGGAATCCCATTCATGGGATGTTTCTTTGTTTATAGAGTTGCTTGAATTTCTCATTAAAAATATCTATGTGAAATTTGGCAACACAATATATCAGCAGCATATAGGTATTCCAATGGGTACTAATTGTGCACCCCTGTTGGCCGACCTGTATCTGTTCTCTTATGAATATGACTATATGCAGGCGCTTTCAAAACCGATCCATTCAAAGCCCGTTCCCTCTCATTCACCAAACGCTATATAGACGATCTTCTCGCTGTGGATAATCGCTATATAAATGACGCAGTGAAGGATATATATCCACCTTCACTGGATTTGAAGGAAACTACAGATAGCCCTACAGGCACATCTTATTTAGATCTCTATATCTATGAAAATGAAGCGGGCATTCTCTCCCGTCGACTTTATGACAAAAGAGATGATTACAATTTCGACATCGTCAACTATCCCTTTCTGGATAGTAATATTCCAGTGGGACCTGCATATGGCGTATACATATCTCACTTAGTAGCATTTGCTAGATCCTGTGTTATATGTGATGATTTTAATCAACGTCACAAAACATTGTTGCAGAAACTTATAAAACAGGGCTATTCCACCAAGCGCCTCCACTCAAAGTTTCTCAAATATGGCGATACATATCGCATGCTGATAGCAAAATACGAACGTAGCGTGCAAGATCTATGGCGCTACGTTTCGTAACTTGTGTCTAATTCCGCTTAACCCGGGGCTAGGGGCCGTATGAACCCATGTACTTCAAGATCCTCATGGTTCTCATATGAACAGCCACAATCAAAGCGTGACTGAGATACATCTTTTTTTTTAGATGACGACTCTATAACGAATATTATGGATTAAGAATACTGATCAGCGATACGGATTTGATATTTTTGGAACATCATGATGTCTTGCCGGCATTATTGAAAACTGTTGACCGCTTCTCTCTTGCAGGAAACAAGCCTATGTTTATGTATACTATGACTGTCTTTTTGAATTTGGTGCTAATACTGTTATATGGAAAATGGAATAGTTCTTTGGATTATGGACGCGGATATTCTCTAATGGACGACGGCTGGATTATGAATGACGGACTAGACGCTTGTAATTTGGATTATGGACGCGGATATTCTCTAATGGACGACGGCTGAATTATGCATGACGGACTAGACGCTTGTAACTTTAGACAAAAGTTTCGTTTCAAAAGAAAACTCTCAGACTCATGTAGAATTTTCTCGTTTAAAAGAACAGTTATTTGATAGGTGCTGTGCTTCGGTTAAAATTGACAACAACTTTGAAAACATTAGACAGCTTATGCTGGTAGAGGAATTTAAAAGGTGTATCCATGGTGATATTAGAACATTTCTTGGTAAAAAGAATGTTAGACGAAGCAGCACGATTTGCTGATGAATACGCTCTGACACACAAATGATCATTTGTCAATGCTGTTAAGCCAAGTTCCTTCGAGTCTAACATCTCAGGTAACAAATCCAGTTCTTTCTCAAGTCCTTAAACTTTTAACCCCAGTTACAAAGGTCAAAGGTCAAACACAAAGTCTCAGTCACCCACTTTTAACACTCAAAATAAGTCTCCCGTTTGCAGCTATTGTAAGAGAGACGGCCATTTAATGGCTCATTGTTTTAAATTGAAAAGAAAACAAGATCAAGCCTTTCAAAAGCCTAGTGGTTTCCTCACTTCAAGATCCTTACCCAAGCAGGTTAGCGACGTTCATAATGTATATAACGTTAAGATGGCAAAGGACACTGTTCCTATTAGTTCTATCAAGGATAATGTTGAAAGTTTTTCAAATTCTGTTATGGAGATTTTTGAAACATTTATCCACAATGGTTTTGTGTCTCTTTCAAGTGATTTTTCTAATGCTATTCCTGTGAAGATTTTGCGAGACACGGGTGCATCCCAGTCTCTTTTGCTGGCAGATATTTTGCCGTTTTCTGATTCGTCATCTGCAGGCAGTAATTACAACGCATATAAGGGAAGTGGGGAGAGGTACAGACATACTGGCAGAGCCACATGACTATACATTATAGTCTTCTGGTTAAACTATTCTAAAGCACATACCAAGAATCTAACGATTCGTGATATGTGTTGTATCTCAGGTACGATTTTGCGAGACACGGGTGCATCCCAGTCTCTTTTGTTGGCAGGTATTTTGCCGTTTTCTGATTCGTCATCTGCAGGCAGTAATGTCCTGATTAAAGGGGTAGATTCTGTAAATTATACACCCGTTCTGCTCCATAACGTTCATCTGTCTTCCGACTGGACCGGTTACGGTGAGTATTAAAAGTAGTTTACCATTTGAGGGTGTTCAATTATCTCTTGGCAATGATCTTGCGGGAGGTGAGGTCGGGGTTAACCTGATTGCGAGTGACAAGTCTTGTTTGGATCAGATTCATGATCCAGTTGAAGACAAAATTCAAAGTTTGTATCCTGCTTGTGCCGTTACT